>VUQI01031877.1:0-10070 GCA_015106735.1 Paratilapia polleni
GACTTCCTCTTTTCCTCCTGCCTGGCAGCTCCATCTTCAACATCCTTTGTCCAATATATCCACTGTCCCTCCTCTGCACATGTCCAAACCATCTCAGCCTTGCTTCTCTAACTTTGTCTCCAAGCTGCTCACCCTGAGCTGTCCCTCTGATGTCCTCATTTCTAATCCTGTCCATTCTGGTCTCTCCCAGTGAAAATCTGAGCATCTTCAGCTCTGCCACCTCCAGCTCGGCCTCCTGTCTTTTTGTTAGAGCCACCGTCTCCAAACCATCCATCATAGCAGGTCTCACTACCACCTTGTAAACCTTCCCTTTCACTCTTGCTGCTCCTTCTGTCACACTCATCTCCATCCACTCCACCCTGCCTGCACTCTTCTTCACCTCTCTTGTTCACTGTCCATTGCTTTGGATTGTTCACCCCAGGTATTTAAACTCAGCCACCTTCACTGGCTCTGCTCCCTGCAGCTTCGTGCCATGAAAGGAAAATACTCAGGTGAATTACAGGTGCCTGAAAGGAAGTTAAACTCTGCCCTCTGGTGGACAAACACTAACATCACATCCATTAAAGCTGCTCTCAGTCACTCTGGGACGCATTTGGAGCGGTTTCCTGGTTTCTGTAATGCTGTCACACATTTTTTAGAATTTACATTTTTCTGAAAATATCTCGATAAAAGGTCGATATTTAACTCTGAATTGGATAAACGGAAGAAAATGGACGGATGGAAACAAATCAAACCGGAAATGAACGAAATGATCGGAGCCTCTGAGCTACAACTTTGACCTTTAACCTCAGCGTCACTGGACTGCCGGTCATGAAAGGGTTATGTTTACAGCGTCCGGGTGACGTCACGGTCAGCTGTGCCTCGTGCAAGCGCTGTCCGCGTGCACGCTTGTGTGTGGATGATTCAGCAGCGGCGCCTCGTACTCTGAGCATGTGCAGCACAGCCAGCCTTCACGCGGACAAAAGGCTTTTAGTTTAACCTGTTTTTATTCCCTAACGGGGCACGCGGAGAGCTCAGGTGAACCCGTGGAGGTGATTTATATCAGCGGGAGACGCCGTGGTGGTCGGCGGAGGGTAGTGTCCACAGGCCGGAGCGAAGGAGCGGAGCGCCGCAGAGAGGCAGCCGCGCCGCCCTGCTCTCCCGGAGCGTCTCAGCGCCGTTTATTGGGACTTTCACAGCCTCTCGTCTTTTATCAGACTGTCCGTGACCGGATTTAACCCGGACGCATCCCGACTCGCACCCAGCCGCCTTCATACAGACACCTCAACTTCAACATTTCCGTGTTTTGACGTCTGATGCTCCGAGTGGTCGGCAGGTGAGTTTGAGCTTTCAGACGTCACTTCAGCACATCCAGGTTCACTGAGAAGGACACACACACACGGACAGCATCGCACACACCAGCCGTGACCTTTAGGACTGCTGGAGTGACTCCTCGGGCTCCGGTAGCGGAGGCTCAGGGCCGAGCGGTTCACGGTGTCAGTGCTGCGGGGAAAGTCCTGCACGAAACACCGGGCTGGAGCTAAAGATCAGTTTCGTAATCGATTAATCGCTTGAATTTGCTGCTTACTGCTTAATCGTGCAGCTTATCTAATGTCAGAAAAGGTAAAAATGTATTCTTTTTTTCTACTCATAGTGTCCTAAATTCAGTTGATAGTTTAATTAACTGATTGCGCTCCAACAACTAATCGATTAATCAGTTACATTTTCTAAAATCTCACAAAACGGCAACACTTTAGATTATCTTATTATATCACACAGTAATAAAAGAATTAGTTATTTTTTAACCAACTCATTGATTAGTTATTCATCACAGCTCACAGATATTAGTTTTTTTATTAACCGATTAGTTGTGTAAAAAATGTTTTTCGTACTTACAGTAGCCTACACTAACTTAGTGATAAAATAATTTCTGTTTATATTAATCAGTTGATTGATTAATCGTGCAGTTATCTTTTAGCTGTAGCAGCCTGCACTCAGTGATCACTGTCAGAATAACTGCTCACTTTTATTCAGCTAATTAGTCAATTAATCGGTTGCACAACAATTGATTAATCGCTTGTTTATTTTCCCTTTCTATTGACTGATTATTGTGCAGCTTACAAAATGTCAACACTGACACTTTAGACTGCTGATTATTTTATGGACTATTTTATTATTAATAAAAGAATTGATTATCCAGTTAATTGCTGCAGAACAATTGATTTTCCGTCAGTTATTTTTGCTGTTTGTTGATTTGTCGTGCAGCTCCTACAATAAATGGTGACACTTTATATTTTTCTTACTGTGTTGGCCCAAAGTCAATTAATAATAGAGTAACTGGTCTCTGTAAGAGCAAAGATGGCGGTTGTCCCACCTGCGTCCAAAGAGCCAATCATCAGCTGATCCGTGAGTCATATCAGCCAATCATGTTGTGGCACAGAGAAGGTTGTGATAGATGTGCTGGTGTACATATCTCGTTGTTATCACAGTAAAGATGCAGCTCAGTGTATTTACAGTTTTTTGTGGTTTACGGTGTCCATGAGGTGAATTACCATGGCGTTTGTAGATGCGGCCATGCTCGTTTCGAGCCGTTAAACGGAGTGCTGATGCTGTGTAGGTGGGCAGTTGGGTAGCAGAGGTCTCAGTTGCCTGGAAAAAGCTTTCAAACCTTATTTTGAGGTGAAACAGATTTTTCTGCAGGTGATTCCAGTTTACTGCACGTTTTATTTGCTGTTCAGTTCTTTTTCACTTGCTCAGCGTTGTCGTATTTCTGTTATTTTGCACATTTCTAGGATTACGTTACACCTGCCAACCTGCTAGGAAGCACTAAGCTAATAACAAAGTGTGCAGATTCTACTTTCCCCTTATTAGTAAGTTGCATCTAGTAGAGCCAAACATTAGCATGTGTGATGATGTTTATTTAGTGTTCAGTTTGGAGGAAAAAGAGACGCTGTGGAGTTTTATTTCTCATGTCAGCATGAAGAGAAAGTAACACAGGCTTTACCAGCGAGAGATTCACCTCACTGTGACGTACAGTGTGAATAAAACCCTGAATGTAATGTGTCATTTGGACATTGCTAGGATCTTAAAAAGATTTTAAAAAGCACTGGTTCAGACTTTTAAAATGGTGCGTGAACCCTGGATTCTGTACTGTCAGGACCACAAAGACATAGAGGAGACACAGCGGTGGACGATGAAATAAATCGTGTTTATTGTGGTAAAGTAAAGCAGCGTGATGTGGGTTTATCAGAGGGATCAGGGGTGTAAACGCAGCTGTCTGAGAGTCCCAGTACATGCAGGTTTTATGTCCTGATGACCAGTGAAATAAAGCTGTGGATCTCTCCACAGTCATTTAGAAAAGAGGGGCTAGATGGTTTTTGAGTGGTTGCACTTGCTTCTAGAAGGACTTTGATATCACTCAAGCCTAGAATAAAGTTCTTGTTGTCCTTCATGTCTTTGGTTCTTCTTGTGGTCACTTTGTACTGCAGGGTTAGTCCTTTTCAGCTGTCTGTTCTTGATCTGCTGGTTCTGCCTGGCTCAGTTCCCCTGCAACGCTCTCAGCACCAGCAGCAGGACAGAAGCTGCTTCAGCTGCTGTCTGAGGGAACCTGCTGACACTGAGACCGATGGGAGTCTCTCTCAGACTGGCAGGCAGGAGTCCAGCCAGTCCGTCCATCTGTCTCTCTGTGTGGCATTTCCACTCGGCCGCCTTTCTCCTCCTCAGCCTCTCCCTCTGAGACCAAGAATCCAGCAGATAACTGAGAGGGAGTGAAAGATGTGACGCAGCAGAGGAGTCCGAGCACAGAAAAGAGAAGCCCTGGTGGTACTTTGATTAGTTTTGTGGTTCTTGTTCCCAAACAAGCTGTTGAAATGAAATCCAGCTTTAGCACATAGACAGATCCCGGCCTTTGGTGTGCACCATGCAACCTGCATTGAGCCCTGAGGAAAACAAAGCCATGATGCTGCAGAGGAGGAGTTTGGATCCAGCTGATCAAACATTCATTGTTTCCAGACTGTTTGATGAATAATTGAAGTGGAAGCTGCCGTGCTACCTGTAGCCTGAGCAGGTTTTAACTGTATTGTCGTCTGTTTCCGACAGGTTTCCTCGGGCTCGTGTTTTCCATCAGGCCTTCAGCACAGATCCTCTGTGGTTTCACAAAGCAAGTTAGTGGAGTGCACGTGTTAAATAACAACAAGTTTAAATGTGCGTTTTAGAGGCTAGGCCTGCTCTGCTGTGGTTTGGTTACAGACACGAGATTAACAACATGTTTTAAAAGAGCTTTCGTCTGACGTTGCAGCATTATGTTACAGAAAAGGATTTTCCTGGAAAGTAATGTAACATCTAGCTTTTCATCCCACATTGTCAACTATTCATCTGATATTTTGTGACTTTATCATAATTTAGGTGCTTTTTTTATCTTCTTATTTTATCTGCAAGATAAAACTGAACTTTTTTCTAACCTTTCTTCTTATTTTCCCTCCTTTCATTGGTGGAAATGTGCTCCTGTGTGAAGGAGTCAAACCACAGCGTTGGTCGTATATCAGTGCTAAGCTGCTGCTAACAGTAGATCGCAGTCTCTCCTCTTGTCTCTCTCTCCCTTTTTCATCCCCTCCCCTCCCCCTGCTCTCCTTGTCCTCCTCTCTGAGTTTGTTGGAGAGATAACTGATGCCCTCTGTGTGTCTGCTGATGGAGTTTAGCAGCAGGAAATGTTTGGTGAATCTGTGGATCTCTGACTGGGTGGTGTCTGCCTGCTGCTTCCTCACTGATCAAATCATCTCAGCTGAGGATGGTGAGGGTGATGAGGATGAAGGAAAGGGAGAATGAATACAAAAGCGCATGAAGTCGGTCTAGTTACACAAAGATAACATTTCAGGACATATAAAAATAACTCTCGTTAAGTTCAGATTTCATTCTTTGTAACTAACGTTAAAATTAAATCAGCCTGAAGGTTCAGTCTGGAAATGAGCTGAACAGCAGAAGAAAATACATCATCTGAAAAATGTCTAAAGAATATGTCTCAAAATTAAATAAAAATGTATAATTAAAGTCACTTAAAAATATTATTAAAATGTCTGAAAAAAAAAAATAAAATAAAAAATCTGAAATGCAAAATTACTTTTTAACTCAAACATGGTTGAAAAAGAAATTATCTGAAAAATGATTCAAAAAATAAATAAAAAATAATAAAAATAAACTGTATAAAAAGACAGAAGAGAAATGAAAAATATGAATAAAACTTTAACTGACCAAAAGCAAAAATAAATGTGTTCCTTCCTGTTGTGCCTGAAATGAACACATCTGACATTTTCATTGGCTGACGGAGACTCTGACAGGCACTTCCTGCTGTGGGAGAAAATATTTAATGATGGTTTGAGTTTTTTTTTTTTTTAATTGGATTAGTTTAGAAGACGTAAGCTGTAGACTATCCACAGTCTTTATAAGAGGCTGAATGATTGAGCCTAGAGACCTGCTTGATGCTTTAAAACAGCACATGGCGTCTCGCTGAATGATTTGTTTATGAAAATGATGTGAATCATCTCGTGGATCATCACTGTCATCATCGTACATGCTTTCTGTTTGTGTAACACTCGAGCCACGCGGTGGGAGACCAGTCAGACCAGTTACAGTGGGGAAGGGAAACCACAGGACGCCACGAAAGATTGTCATCAGTTTCTCAGAGTGATGGAGGTGAAACCGTGACAACTGACTCTTCAGACTTCAGACTGTCTGTGGGCGAGGCTCAGTCTGCCTGTCTGTGTGTGTTAGAGCAGGGCGTGTGTTTGTTGGTTTAATGCCCATAGAGGCAGGGCATTCATGCTGTGTTACAGCTGGCCTCTGTTGGTGTGTGTGTGTGTGTGAAGGTGTTACAGCCTCTAATTTCCAGCAGTGACCAACTCTGAGCGCACAGTTAGTTATTAAGAACATGTTTTAGTGTTGCTGCAGATCCACGTCTGAGCTGTTCGTGTTTCTGCTCAGAATCATTAAAGAGGAAGTCTAAAAGTTCTTTATTTCCTGTCCTCACAGTACATCGTGCTTGATCGCGCTGTGGCCTGTCACTGTGTTACTTCAGGCTTAATTCCACTGAACTTGATCCCAGCCAGACCTCAGCATCTGGGGAAAAATGAAATGCACCCACACCAACCACTTTATTAGGTACCCTTTGTAAGAACCCGGTTGGACCCGCTTTTCAGAAATGTCTGAATTCTTGGTGGCATAAATTCAAAAAGGTGCTGAAAATATCCTTCAGATTTTGGTCCATATTGACATGACGGCATCACACTGTTGCTGCAGATTTGTCGGCTGCACGTTCACGAGTGTGCCAAGAAACCATTCGCTACGCCGCCGCTGTCGCCACCAGTACCAGCCTGATTTAAGGCAGGATGGATCCGTGCTTTCACACTGCTTACGACAAATTCTGACCCGATCATTAGTGTGTCGTGGCAGAAATCGAGACTCATCAGACCAGGCAACGTTTTTCCAATCTTCTGTTGGCCAATTTTAGTGACTGGTAGCCTCAGTTTCCTGTTCTTAGCTGACAGGAGGGGCACCCAGTGTGGTCTTCTGCTGCTGTAGCCCATCTGCTTCAAGGTTCGATGTGTTGTGCGTTCAGAGATTGTGCATACTTTGGTTGTAACGAGTGGTTATTTGAGTTCCTGTTGCCTTTCTATCAGTTCGAAGCAGTCTGGCCATTCTCCTCTGACCTCTGACATTAGCAAGGCATTTTCTCCCAGAGAGCTGCAGCTCGCTGGATATTTTCTCTTTTCCAGACCATTCTCTGTAAACCCTACAGATGGCTGTGTGGGAAAATCCCAGCAGATCCAGCAGGTCGTCTTCACCATGTCTAAATGCACTGAGGTGCTGCCATGTGATTGGCTGATTAGATATCGCTGTTCAAGCTGTTTATCAGATCTCATCTGTGTGGTGAGTTTAATGTGAAAATATATTAGCCTACTGTTACCTCAGGCTGTGGGATATATTGATTTGTTTTTTTTTAAATATTGATATAGTTTCAGTTAGAATGACTGTAATAAATTGTTGTATGTTACTTACTTAAAGCGAATTAAATACATGATAAACGACTACTACATACTAAATACATGATACACAAACGAGAAAATTATATAAAAAAAATCCAAAGCTGTAAGTCAGTGATACTAAACAAATAGAAATAGTTTTTCTTGTTTCTCTAAAGCAATAAGGTGACATAAAAATAAGCAAATATTAATTAATAATTCACAACACAACAAGTACAGCCAGCAGCTGCACTCTTTTCATATCCATCTCCATTTAAAAATATCTGAATGTTACAGCCTTTAAAATAATCTCAGATTGTCCTCTCTCTGGTGATACAGTAAATTAGGTCAGAATTTTATTATAATCTAATCATTTCTGTGCTGAGGCCAGTAACCCGTCTGAGTCTGCTGCTTCCTTTTCTGTCTGACTGAATATTTGGGCTAACGGCGTGGTCATCAGGCTTGGAGGAAACCTCCCGCTGTTTCTCCGTGGATCAAATGATGACTCGCTCAGTCTGCCTGACGCACAAACACGCCCTGCATCCGAGCAGCAGCCATGAATAATAAAACCGCTCGGATAAATGTGGCTCTTCTATTTTGGTGGAGGAGGAGTCAGAAATCTCACCGTGACCTCGACTGATGGAGAAAACAGTGACTCACTCTGACTTCAAGCTTCGTAAGATGGCCACTTATCTAAGTACCTTAGATAAACTGTCTGACTGATGGTTAATTCCTCTGATCTGTGATCCGGAGGCCACTAAAACAGGGTTTTGTCTCTGGAAGGATAGTGCAGGTTTTTTTTGTGCTCAGTGGAGAAGGCAGGGAGAAAAGAGGAAGGAGGAGGAGATCATGTTACTTTGCCCTTAGCAAAGAATATCTCTGTCCTCAGGTGATCTGCATGTACAGAGACTTAAAGGTCACGATGGATAACGGAGTACAACTCAGGATCATTTTTATCATTCAAACCACGTAGACATGAGTATCAGGCCACCATGTTTGTGTGCTCTGCCTGGCTTACCCATAAACCTTTGCTGTGTGGGGTTGGTGTCGCTAGTCAGAACAGATTATGAGCACTGAAAGAACACAGCAGCCATAGAAAAGTGCAGGCACGGTGCCTTCTGAAATTTGGGCCTTCTTGGACACTATACAACTGATCAAAGTTGGTAAATCACGCTGTTAGCTGCACCAGGTTGCTCTCTTCACAAAACACCGGACTGATGTCACAGCCATCCACTGTATGCAAAGGATGGATGTTTCTGGTCTCCATATATGGTGTCTGGACTCATATTTCGAAGCTTTGAAGCTATCGACTTTTTTGCCCTCGCCTTGTTGGTATTTTGGAGCCAGAATTGACCATATTTGGACGAGAGGGTGGAGTTCTAAGTTTTCAGCTAATGATAGCAAGCTTGGTTAGCAAGCTGTATCCATAAATGGTGTGGGTGCATCACACAGACACAGATACCTGATAATTAGTGTTAAGAAACATCCAAATAAAAAACTGGAGCTCAGACTTCTCGGACGGTCTGTTAGTCCAATTAACCTCACAGCAGCCATATTATTGGTCAGATAACTGCATTAAAAAGGTCCAAAAGGCTCCAACAGCACAAACACGGTCCAGAGGTCCAGTTCAGGGACTCCAATTAGCTGAGCTGAAGCCTAACAGACAGCTAGCAGCTACAGCCGCCTGTGTCACCATCCACCTGTCAGTCAAAGAGGCCACACCCCTAATAATACAAACTTTAAGCCTTAATACAATTTGAACAGGTGAGTTATAATATTAAATTAGGTATAGAAACTAAAACTGATTTTGTATCAGGCTGTAAACATGTTTATTTCTGCTGGAAAGTTGGACATATTAACATGGGAGTCTATGGGGACTGACTCACTGCTGGAGCAAGCCTCCAAAATGGAGGAATGGAGGACATGGAATGTTTTCCTCAGACAGTCTCATTTCCCAAGGTGGGAAGTTGTTATTCATCACCAACCCACGGGAGCTCTGAAATCCGGAAAAACTCAGCTCCTAACATCGTATTTTCAGGTGTCGTGCTCCAGATATTTGACGCTGTTCCTTCCCTCACCTGGACGGACATGGTGAAAACCAGCAGAGCTCAGATAAACTTATTAGTGTTTCCGGGCGTAACAGTACCAGCAAGCGAGTCCTCATGAGTACAGTTACATCACATCTGGCCTTTAAACCCTCCACAGCAGCACAGAGCTCTCTTTATCTTTAAGAAGGCTCACAGGGAGAGTATTCACATGTAGTCTCCTCTGTTGTTATTTGGAGCAACCGAATAGGTCAAATGTTACATAACAGACTCAGGCAACGGACTTAATGTATGAAGGAAGTGTTGTTTTTCAGCATTTACACAGAATGGGTTTTATTCACAAATTCGTTTATACAGGCAGGTCAGTGAAATAAAGCTTTGTTTTCCCATTTCATTGGTGTTATAACAAGTGACAATACAACTATAACTATTAGTTACATACAAAAAAAAAAAAGGAAAATATCAAAATATTAAACACACCTGGTGGGTGTTCTGCACTGTATAGACTGTTACCCTTTCCAAAATAAAATAAAACATTTAAATTATGTATTGTAAACCTTGACTTGACTAAAAAACATAGCAAAAACGTTTCGTTTGTAGTAAATGTTTGAAGTTTCCTTCAAAATTGAAAAATCTATCATCTTTAGATTCAGATTTCCATTTGGTGCCATTTGCATACAAATCAACATCCGCCAAGCAAAGACAGGTTGTAAAAATGAGAGGACCTAAGATTGAACCCTGAGGAACTCCTCGGCTTTACATTTTGTCAGCCGACTGCTGCTCAGTCTCTGTAGTTTATGCAGAGGGTGTTTGTGGTTGGTTTATAAAATTGATCTAAATGGACTGGTACTTATATAGCGCTTTTCTACTCAGATTCTGTGTACTCAAAGCGCTTTAACTACATGCCACATTCACCCATTCATACAGCACTTTTATCTATACTTAAGTGCTTACTAACATTCACACAGACACTCACACTCCGATGAACGCATCGGGAGCAACGTGGGGTTCAGTATCTTGCCCAAGGATACTT
>VUQI01031878.1:0-11194 GCA_015106735.1 Paratilapia polleni
GTTATTGTTAAACTCCGGCTCTCTTCCATAGTGTGTCTTTTGTCCTGTCTCCCTCTTCCTCACTTCCTTTCACTCTCCATGTGTTTATACACCATTTGCATTTAATCATTAGCTATTATTAACCCTGTCTCTCTCCCATAGTGTGTCTTTTTTCCTGTCTCCCTCTGCTCTCTTCTGTTTCCCCCCAAGCGGTCGCCGGCAGATGGCTGCCCCTCCCTGAGCCTGGTTCTGCCGGAGGTTTCTTCCTGTTAAAAGGGAGTTTTTCCTTCCCACTGTTGCCAAGTGCTTGCTCATAGGGGGTCGTCTGACTGTTGGGGTTTTCTGTCTAATATCGTAGGGTCTTTACCTTAAAATATAAAGCGCCTTGAGGTGATTGTTGTTGTGATTTGGAGCTATATAAATAAAATAAGGAAATAAGGAATAACACAAAACTTAACCCTACACAAAATCCGACATCTACACCATTACCTTGGTGGCAGCAAAAACAAGCCACAATGCGGACACTTAACCACTGAAAGCATTGTTGAAAACAGAAGCTTTCTGGGAGTTTGCTGATCAGTTGAGATTAATCACTCATACTGGTCTGATCGCTGCAGACAGCAGCTGAAAAACAGAAAGACTCACTCCGTCACCGCTACAGTTTGTGTCTGTTTCTTTCTGTCATGTTTGCTTCCCACATTCAGAGGAAAATAAACTCTTCTTAGTGACCTGCACAGGCAACGGAGGACTGAGAAGTGGAACGGCTGCAGGCAGGAAGGTAAATACTCCCTCTAGTGGGGTGTCATGCTGTGTAGTGACCCGAGACCTGTGGTTCGATACGGAGTAAGACACTTAACAGTCTCTTCTTTTTTCCTTGGAGACAACATAAACTCTCCTAGAGAGAGTGGCAGTGTCTTACATTTAATGCAGACACAAGGCTTTAATTTAGCTGCCAATAGAGCCCCAAACAGTCTGCAGACAAATAACTGCTGAGCTCCTGTCTGAAGCAAAGTGATCTGCCACTTAAATGAAATCCACTTATTTCATATATAACACAAAATATTTTTCTTATCATTGGGAGAAATGGAATTTCTCTTGCACAGCTGACTAATGAATTGATGCTGACTGTCTTCGGTGCTCATAAATGTTTGATTGCACATCTGTTATAATGTGTACACAAGATGAAAACTATTCCGTTGTTGGTAATTCAAAAGCAAATAAGTCATTACAACTACTTCTCCCTCAGATTACTGTGCTGTGTGTGATTACTTTTCTGCAGTGATTGAGCAAAGCACAAACTCCAGCTGTCATCGGAGGCTCTGTGCCCCGCTGATCTGAATAGTGAAATATTGTACAAATGACCGTAGTCGCTCGCTGGTGAAGGGTGATAAACTTTTCTGAGCTAAATATACCAGCAGAGAGAGAGAGAGGGGATGGGATAAAATAAAATATATGCAGAGAAAAATTGTCTTGGAAGCTACAGAGGGAGAAAAATTCATGATCATGATGCATGCTTTGTACACATGCACACATCCAGTATTAATTCAAGAGGCATAAGTATGCAAATGAAGTCATAAAACTTAGCAGTGCTGGCAACGTATGAGTCAAAGTCAAATAGGTTTTGGAGACAAAGGACCACATCTGTCAATTATTCCCTAAATATCCACACTGATAGTTAATCCTGGTCTGCATGCATTAAAAAAAACTGCTCTCCTTGGCAACAACACTGTCAGGTTTGCTTTCAGCTGCAGTGCTGAACACTGCAAACATTAGCATCAGAGCTCGGTCACAGCAGCCTTTAAGAGAGTGAAATTTTGATCTGAAAAGAGCCAAATGACAAACACCCACAGTGCTGCTTCTTTTTATGTGTCTTAGTCTACAGTTGCTGTAGTAAGGTTGTACAGTCAGGTCCAAAAGTATTTGGACAGTTACACATTTTTTGTAATTTTGCCTCTGTACATCACCACAGTGGACTTTAGATCGCAAAGTGATTGCACAGGTCGCTTAATGGGAGGCAACCTTCATCAAAACAATGACTGCAATCACTCTCAAACAGATTGGTGAAGGTTTGCAAATAATTGCTGTCTAATTTATAAACACAGACACATTGCCAAAACATTGCAATCAATCTGACTCAGTCTGCGCTGATGAGCGCAACTCTGCTGCGACGTGTCTCTTTGCAACAGGGGACTCAACTCATCTGGTTGCCAACTGGTTATATTCTGGTTATATTCCTTTTTAAAAGCAAGTTTGCTGAGCGCCTATGTCGTTCCGCCGTTCAGTCGCCGTCCTGCAGCAACTACTTCACTATTTGTAGAGGAACTTCTGAATTTCTGTCTCAGATCTCTGACGTTCTGGCTGGACTCTGTGTATGTAGACAGCAACGGATTTGCAAAAGATGGCAACAGATTTGCAATTATTGCCGCAACTACATTCCCAGTGTGTTTTATTTATCACTGATTAGCAGGTATCTGTGTCTGTATGATGGCTAAGAAAGCTTGCTAGCATTAGCTGATAACTCAGGACTTCTGGCTCCAAAAAACCAAGATGGTGATGTCCACAATGCTAGAGTCAAGTTTTAAAAACAGACCATGTTATGGTGGCTATGTGTCTTTTATTTATAGCCTAGATTTAAATCGTGCAAAACGCTCGAGTTCATAAGGAGGACACTCCTTTCACCCAGGATGATTGGGACTATTCTGCTCCCTGGTGGAGTGTGCACGAGTTTTATGTTTTACACAAAGACCAGAGAAGGTGCAATTTTGCATCTTAAATCCAAACACAGAAACCTAAACAAGTAAAGCAGACTGTGTTATCTAGCAGCTCTTTGCATTCACCATCACCCCGGTGCTGCTCGGCCTTAGGTTCCCTCTGCTGCGCGGACTTAGACGCCTTCTCGATTCAACCTTTTCCACTGCGGCTGTTATACTCATTGGCCAGACTGCAGCCTTCACTGATGCCTAAAACATCACTTGCAGAAATGGGATTTGAGCAGAGTGAAGACAATTGCTTGTGACATTACATGGAAAAACTTCCAAGGCTAATGTCTCAAAACACTCTCTCCTCTCCTCCTCCACCGTTTCTCTCTCTCTCTCACGTCTTTGATTCTCTGTTTCTGTCTCTCTCTGTCAGAGAGAATAACAAACCAGCTGTTTCTCTTGTCCTCCATCCCTAAACATCGGCTCCTTGTTCTCCGAGCACAGCACAGGTAGAGACATACAGTACTTCTTGCTTCACCATCAAAGGTAATACAGTGACAGTAGCCGACAATGCACCTATTAACAATTCAAACAACAGCGTAAACAAGCCTTGCTGCAGCACTTGACATTGTTTTCAACATTCGTATTTTGCTGTATTTTTCTGTTTTGAGCATGTCTGACCTAAAAATGCACAGCCCGGACTTGTTGGATTCCAGTCTCTTCAAAGAAGAAATGTCTTGGGAACCAATTTGCAAGCTCCACAGGACGGCATTGTTTAAACTTCTTCTGTAATGAAACAAAATATTTTTAGACGGACTTTTATAGCCTGTCCTATCTTGTATTTCTGTGGTGTTACAAATACTGCGTGAGCTGCACCCGACTATCCCAGAACATTAACTGTTGTTTGGGCACATGTAGTCATTTTTTACTGTTGTTCTGGCTGGGGAGCATTTCCAGACAATGAGAGTGACAACTTTCTGAGCCGAGACAGTTCAGCTGAGGGCTGAGTGAGCACTACACAGAGATAAACTTGTGGTAGTGAAAGGAAAGTCAGCGGGAAGAAAACAGCTGCCGTTGAAAATAAGACAAACTGCTACAAACAGTGCAGCTGCTGGAGAAAGCTGCAGTGAGAGGTTAGTTTGCATGACAGCAATAAGTCAGGCTTGTTCCTCTGCCAGGCCTGCCCTTTGTACTGATTCTGTTCATAACCTGCATGGACAGAAGTTCTAGGCGCAGCCACTAGGTGGAGGGCTTTCAGGTCGGTGGCCTCAGGATCTCATCATTGCTTTTTGCAGATCATGTGGGGCTTCTGGCTTCAACAAGCGATGACCTCCAGCTCGCACTGGGGAGGTCTGAAGAATCAGCACCTCCGAGTCTGAGGCCACAGTTCTCATCTCAGGGTCTTGTTCAAGAATGAGGGAAGACAGACAAATTTGTCTGTTGTGGTAAAGAGAGAGCTGAGCATGAAAGCAAAGCTGTCTACTTATCGGTCGATCTACGTTTCTACCCTCACCTATGACCAGGAGCTGTGGGTAATGACCAATAGAACAAGATCACAAATACAAGGGGCAGAAATGAGCTCAGTGGTGGCTCAGCATTAGAGATAAGGAGAGGAGCTCAGTCATTCAGGAGGATCCAGAGTCGAGCCGCTGCTCCTCCACATCATAAGGAGCCCGTTGAGGTGGTTCGGCATCTGACCATGATGGACACCTCCAAAGTGAGGTGTAGGAGAAGACCCAAGACACACTGGAGAGATTATATATCTTAGATTTTGGACACAAATTTCACACGATTTTTTATGTCCCTGAATGTGGTTTTTCATCTGTCGTGTCTCCTATTTACTGAAAATAATATTTTCCACTGTCAAAGGGCAAAATCTTTTTGCCATTAACACCAGAGACCCAAGTTCAAGTCATACATGTCACAGATTTTTACACTTTATTTGTACTATTTTTCATATGTTAATAATTTAAAATACATTATTAATTATCATTAAAAACTACTTGATTAGGTTTTTTAAAAATATATGAGTTTGGGTTCAAATTAATGGTTAAAAGTGGATAAAAATGTTTTTCCAAAACTCTGTTTTCTTGGCTGGATAAGTGGCCAAAAAAATGGATGGATATACTGAGGAAACCGTGGCCCTGTCATTACTTACCTGTCTGGACATATTAACAGATGGAGTCATAGCAAAAGAGTGTGGGCACTGATTTGGAAACAAAACAAGGTGAGAGACGAGAGAAAAGTGTCAGCTGTCACCTTTTGTCTGTAACCACCTCCTCAGACCTTCACCACAGATGTCCAGCAGCACCACAGCAGGGACTTTATAATGCTGTACCTCCTGCAGCAGCAGCAAGCGTGATGACAGCCAACAAATGCCGCGACTAAAAAAGAAGGACAAAGATGACAGTGAAACTTCACATTTCAATTTAAAAGAAATCATCAGAGAGCCAAATGTCAGCGTACATGGAGCATCTCAAAGTGCAGCATAATACAGTACACTGAATAGAGCGTCTCAGCTCGGTGGCTGTGGGTGTTTTGTGCCTTTCTTCTATTTTATGACTGCATTATTCTCACCTTGTAGCTCTATTATACTCGATATTCAGGTGGCAGGGGTGAACTGGCGGAGCACCAAAGGTCCCACCTCATCCTGCGTGACGGCTCCAGCGTTTGAAGTTTTATTTATATATTTATACATTAATTCATACTGTATCCTGCTTGGTTGTGTTTTCAATGGCACAGCCAGGGCTTTGGTGTCACAGCAGAACAAGAGAAGAGTCATAAAGTCCGAAAACTGACTCTTAGCATTAGCTGAATAAGCTGGTAGTTATACCAGACCTATAAACTGTACGTAAAAAATGGATGTAGTCACTGTAATGTGATCCACTGATTGGTGAAGCCCCGAGCTGAACATTTTCACTGTCACCATCTTTGTTTTGAAACAGGACATGATGAGCGAGGGGCAGATCTGACTGGGAAACCGAGGGACACTGCACGCTTATTACTGTCAATCACAATGTAAGCCTGGCCTAAAGCATACCCTGCTTTATCCTCCTTCTGACTCTAACTGGAAGCATAACTTTTAAAATGAACTTCATGTTGTATAAAACAAGACTTGAAACTAGTGACTGAGACCATAAACTCACCAGGAAAGTGTTTACTGAGGTCATAGATCAAGGGAGATGAATTTTTCCACAGACTTCTATACAAGTGCCTTAAAGAATACAACTTTAAGGCACTTCAACTTTGGCTTCCCCTTTGAGACATACAGTCTATGACCCAAACAAGCACGGCTGCAACAACAAATACTGTTTATTGAATTGGAAAAATGTCATGATATAAACTTTTCATCTGAAATCTGAGAAAGAAAATATGTGTTATTTTAAAAGATGGATAAAGCCACTGTTACATTATCTTTTATTTTAGCTTTTTTTTCAGCTAATGCTTAGCAAGCTGCACTGTATGGGTGAATTACACAGACACCTGACAGTTAGTGCTTATTAGTACCAACAAACCACCTGACACAGTTCAAGCTGGAAAACTCTCTTTTGGAGATAGACTCAAGTGGCCATATGAGGAATTGCAGTTTTTGGCACTATTCAGTGTTTTTGCAGACTGGGCTATTAATTCATGTACAGTGCGTGTAAACAAAGTGACGCTTTTTCAGGTTGGAGTCGTCATACCAGAGAATATAGTTCGGGACCCACACAAAGAAGATCATTTTTACACTTTTTTGGTATTACTGTTACACTTAAACTGCATTTTCTTTCATTCTTTGGTTAGGTTTAGGCACTGAAAAACTGCTCAATTAGGGTTAGAGAAAGATTGTGGTTTGGGGATGAAGATACTTTGTGGCATTTCTCCCTTTTTAAAGGTTATTCTCATCTTAAAGCTCACAGTAAAGCTGAAATAAAGGCAGAAAAATAAAGCAAAATAACACCAGAGCTCACCGTGGCTACTGCAAAGTGCAACTTACCAAATTAGAAACACCTTTTGGTCACCAACAGCCAAATATTCATGTATACCTCCTCTTAGGTTGCATGATATTCTCAGACTTAAACCCAACTATTGTACAAATTGTGCATTGAGTAAACTTCCAGGAGATCTGAAACTGGCAAATATTTTTTTAACTGTAAATCAAAGTGTGGCCCTATTTGTGCTTTGAGCTTCCTCAGATCATTTTATTCTCTCACCTCCGTTTTTTTTCTCAGCTTTTCTTTGTTTTTCTTCTTGCCTTCTGTTTTTTATCTGCCATTCTATCTAATTATCTTGCATCTGGGTCTCTTACATAAAGCACCTTGAATAACCCTGTGTATGAAACGTGCTGTATAAATAAAGCTGGCCTGCCTGTTCATGTTGGGAAACCTGGAGACACCAGTGACTGCACCTGAAAGAGCAACAGAGGAAATATGAGGACTTAGACTGTGGCTGATGCATCTTGAAAGGTGTAACTATCGTCTAATAAGCTCAACAAGGCTCTGAATGGCTCCCTGATCAGACTGATGAGGTGGTGTGAGTGGGTAAATAAAACTGAACCAAACACCTGATGTTTTAGAGACCAGGGACAGCCAAAGCTTTTCCTCAGAGGGCCAGCCTGACTTAAATACAGTAAGGAAAGAGCCACATGCAGAAGAACTGAACAGAAACATTAAACACATAGTGTGAAATAGTGCTACAAATAAATTAAATCCATGAGTTTGGCAGACATGACAAACTTTAAAATACACCTGGATCCTTGTTCCAAAAACCGAAAACTTTCTGTTAGAATATGTTGACTTTTCTCTACAGTCCACTTAAATTTTGTATCAACTTTTATTTTCTTAAATTGTTTATATTTTAAAATACATCAGTGAATGGAGAAAATATTAATAATCACAAACACACATTATGAAGAAATATACAGTCACACTCATGAATATGAATTAACTGAAATTATTTTCTCTTCTCAGCTGTCTGCCTTAGTGAGACTGTTTTTACTCAAACTGTAATACCATCACTGCACAGACCTGCATCACTGAAAGCAGCAAAGCTCGGCTAATATTTACTTCTGGAAAGCTGATCAGGTCGCTGTTGTGGCGGTCCCGGAGACGTTAAAAGCACTGACTCACTAAGTGATGTCAGTAACTGGATAAATATTTATTTATTTATGTACTTTTGGTTAAATACCTCGAAATCGTAAATATTATTTTTCGGTCATCCAAACTACAACAACTATTTTGAAAGTGTCCTTGGCCCCTTATATGCTAACGTGAAGCCAGGTGCCAGAAACCTGGCGGTACAGTTTAACTCTGTCCGAAGCTTTGAACTACACATCCGGAAAGTTGTGCAGTTGTGATTCTTCCAAATAACATCCGTTGCCAAAATTAAACCAATGATTCCAAAATCTGATCTTGAGCTTTTGGTTTTTTTCTAGACTTACTGCAACTCTCTCTCATTCTCTCACAGCTGGGTCAAAATGCAGCAGCTAGCTTCTTACTGGTTTTAGCTGACAGCATCACATCACCCCGACCCTGACCCAATATGGCTTAAATCTGAAGGTGACCATGCTTTTGCCATCAGGACCCCCTCGACTTTATTATTATTATTATTACTACTCTTGTGGTCAGACCGACTCCAGCTCCACCAGCCTCCTGGACTGCAGCTGGTGATGGTGGTCCTGGTTCTGCTCTGGAGATGAGGGAGCTGGAGGGTCACGAACTGGTTCGTGTGCCACTGCGCCCGGGGGGGGGGGGGTTAAGTTTTCCTTCTAGGGTGTCGGGTGCCAGATCAAGATGGTTGCATTTTGCCGATGTGTGACTTAGACTGTGGCTGATGCATCTTGATAGGTGTAACTAAAGCTCAGCAAGGCTCCAAATGGCTCCCTGCTCAGACTGATAAGGTGGTGTGAGCAGGTAAATAAAACTGAACTGCTTTTTCACACAGAAACTCAACCAAACACGTGATGTTTTAGACCAATGGGAAATGGCAAAGCACTGAACAAAAGTGAGATTTTTGCTTTGTTTGGAAAGACCGTATCTAACAGGAAAATTTAAGTGAAACCCTAACACTGCAGTAATACTGTTTGTGCAGGATTTTAGTAAAGCTGTGTTGCCACCATGACCCAGTCAGCAGTTTTGAATGAGATATTGTTCATTTGGCAAATGTCTCTATTTCTTTTTTAGCGGTACAGGGTTTAATAATACCTTATTATTAATTTAACTGCTCTGAAAGCATTTTGTGCTGCAGTGCATGCTGCTCGTTGCTCTTTGTGTCCCCGTGAACCTGAGCAGGTAAGAGGCTAAATAGGCCCCACAGTGAGAAAAGCGTTTTAAGGTGATTCATAGCTTGAATGCCAAATGACTCATGCTGGAAGAAAATGTGATGATTGCCAGCAAGAAACAACTGGACTCTACATTTTAAAAAAGGCTCTGATTGTGATGTAACCTACACCACTGTTCAAAAGGTTGGAGTCACCTACAGATGTGCTTGTTTTTTTAAAGAAAAGCATTTTTTAAATATAAAAATAACATCGAGCAGTAATATTGTGAACGACAGTGATCAACGAGGAACTATTGTGCATTTCCTTATTTACTGTCATATACATGGTGGTGGTGAATGTTTGTATTAAACATGGCCAAAGTTTCAAATAATGAGGTCAGTGTATGTACAAGTAATCCCTGTGAGCCAAAGCTTCAGGCTTTAGACTGCTCTAAACACTCTGTTTCACACAGTTTTTCTACTCTCATGTCTCACTGATGTCACTGAGAGAGCATGTCCTTATATGGTTATAAGCCCCACCCACCTGCTGTAGGCACCCAGTGAGAAGAAAAGTGGCTTAAAAGGAGGATGGCCTGAAAGGGGGAGGAGCTAAAACAGCTTATTTCAGATAGAGGAAGAACTGAGCCTGTGAATCATGTAAAGCTACTCTAGCAGAGTTCAACAATAAAAATATAGAGCTGGAAATGAGCAGAATAGGCCCCAGTTAAACATAAATCATTAATGATTATTAACAGAGTATCTACACAGGCATGCAGAGATCTTTTTTCAGCAGCCATCACTCCTGTGTTTCAAGGCACATTGAGACACCTAATACAAGTTTTACATGATAAAATATTTTAAACGCTGTGCTGAATAAGGTCCAGTTCAAGCTACATGCTTTCAGCCACATTTTGGGCCAATTTTACTGCTGAGAAAGATAACACACACAAAAATAAAAAAAACAGTTTTAAAAACATTAAAACAGCTTCATTTTGCCAAACAATTTGGGTTACTGTGTATGTGACTTTTATGTTTAAATGTATGCTGTTACCTAATAACAGCATGATAGCCTACCCTACCTTAAAAGTAATGAAAGAGTGAACATGATTCCTGCAACAGCTCTAAACCACTTGGAAATGATGCTCGAGGCATGTTCCAAATCATTTGTACATGCCACTTAAAGAGGACCTATTCTGCTCATTTCCAACTCCATATTTTTATTCTTGAACTCGACTAGAGTAGCTTTACTTGCTTTCAAAATAATACTCAAGCTGGGTATTGGTTCTCCATCTCAGTTCATTCTCTGTCTGAAACAAGCTGTTTTAGCTCCCCCACCTTTAATGCCACCCTCCTTTTAAGCCAGCCTTCTTCTCACTAGCTGCCCCTTGCAAACCTATTTGTGATGGGCAGCAAATAAAATCCTTTATTTAGGATATCCACTCTAATTAACATAATAAAAAGGGCACAGATTCAACAAGGTGCTGGAAACATTCCTCACAGATTTTGGTCCATGTTGACATGACAGCATCACACAGTTGCTGCAGATTTGTCGGCTGCACATCCATGATGAGAATCTCCTGTTCCATCACATCCCAAAGGTGCTCTACTGGATTGAGATCTGCTGACTGTGGAGGCCATTTGAGTACAGTGAACTCCTTGTCATGTTCAAGAAACCAGTTTGAGGTGATCTGAGCTTTGTGACATGGTGTGTTATCCTGCTGGAAGCAGCCATCAGAAGATGTCATAAAGGGATGGACATGGTCAGCAACAATACTCAGCTAAGATGTGGTGTTTAAATGATGCTCATTTGGTACTAAGAGGCCCAAAGTGTGCCAAGAAAATACCCCCCACACCATTACACCACCACCACCAGCCTGAACCACTGATACGAGGCAGGATGGATCTGTGCTTTCATGTTGTTTATGCCAAAACACGTTACACCAAGCAAAGTTTTTCCAATCTTCTATTGTCCAATTTTTGGTGAGGTTGTGTGATCTGTAGCACTGAACTGTGGCACCTGGTGTGGTCTTCTGCTGCTGTAGCCCACCTGCTTCAAGATTTGACATGTTGTGCATTCACAGATGTTCTTCTGCATACATTGGTTGTAACAAGTGATTATTTGAGTTACTGTTGTCTTCCTATCAGCTTGAAGCAGTCTGGCCATTCTCCTCTGACCTTTGGCATCAACAAGGCGTTTTCACCCAGAGAACTGCTGCTCACTGGATATTTTCTGTTTTTCTGACCATTCTCTGTAAACCCTAGAGATGTTTGTGCAGGAA
>VUQI01031879.1:0-11771 GCA_015106735.1 Paratilapia polleni
CTGATTCCCCGGCTGCTCGGGGCCTGCTGGGATAGAGCTAGTTGGAGCTAAGCTACCTTCGCCTGCACCGGCTACAGGGGCCTGGCTAGCTACAGGATTTTCGATGGTGCAGAGTCGAGTCTCCAATTCATTGAGCCTGGCCTCCAAAGCTACAAACTGGCTACATTTATTACACGTATCATTATTAATAAAGGATGCAGAGGAATAGCTAAACATTTGACACAAAGAGCAGGAAAGAGGTGAGACAGGAGAAGCCATGCTGACAGTGATTCGGCTACGAGCTAAGCTAAAAGCTACGCTAAGCTAGCGAATCCCTAAAGACACAATGAGTAAATGATATGAATAGAAATTTGCAGGTGATTCACCAGAAGTGTGCTATTAATAAAGCACATGTAGGTTACACTATGAAAATAAGTCACTATGTGAAAGTTAGTAGTTAGTTAATCAAGCAACACAGGTTAAGCTACACAACAAGCACCACTGTGCGATACAACAGGAACAGGAAGTCATACAATACCACAGTCCACACCAAGTGAGAGCGCCACCACCTTTAAACTACATTTAGTCCAGTTTTATTACCTTAATGGTGGCACGGTGGTGTGGTGGTTAGCACCGTCGCCTCACAGCAAGAAGGTCCTGGATTTAAATCCACCATCTGGCCCGGGTGAAGTTTGCATGGGTTCCCTCCGGGTCCTCTGGCTGCCACAATCCAAAGACATACATGGGGTTAGGTTAACTGGTGGTTTTAAATTGCCCATACGTGTGAATGTTTTTTTTTCTGTCTTTCTGTGTTGGCCCTATGTTGACTGGTGACCTGTCTAGGGTGTATTCTGCCTATGGCAGCTGGGATAGGTTCCAGCCCCCCTGTGACTCTGAATTGGATAAACAGAGGGATGGATTGTTATCTTAAAGTCATTTTAGGCTCACGTTAACTCAAATATTTACATCATCCCCAGCAAGATGCCAACTTTGATATTTTCCCATCAGCACGACTGACCACAAAATTACTGATCATTGATCAGTGTGTTATCTGTCTAAAGCCTCATTCAGATTTGCTTAATTAAAGAGCGATGAAGACAGACAACATACAATATATTTCAGTGCAAGGGAACTGGCTGACAACCTGAGTTAGAAAGATGGAGATTAAAGATTTTGTTCTGAGCTGATAATAAATCCGCCAGTGTCCAGTGATACACTGTCTCTTACCCTACGTTGATGACAGATTTTTACTGTACTCTGCTATGATTTTTACACTGGGTGCCCTTCCTGATACAACCTCCAAAGGATTCATATCTCCTCCCAGTCTCGAACATGTTTGACAAATATGTAAACCACTACACTGAATTTAAATCTAAAATCAAAGTAGGTATTGTGGTATGAGGCAGCAAAGACTGTCCCCAGCCATTCCTGTGGCAGCGGAATTGAAACAGATGCCAGAGAAAGTGCTCAGCTGCAGTAAGTGGTGCAGAGGGTCATCAGGATCCATTGATAATCCACAACTATTCACCACAGCCACAGTCATTTTTACGACCTTTGCATCAGCTGATGGAGGAATCCAAAAAGTGTGTTGATTCAAACTGGTTTCAAACAGCAACAGCACTGACTAATTCCCTTGGTGAGTAATATGTGTGTATTCCAACAGCTAGCAGTTCAGTATCCAGGCCACAGAAACATTTCTTCACAGTAACATGTTCAAGATTACACTTTTCAGTCACAACTGGTGTAATTGCTCCACATTTCTTACCACTCAGATCAACATCCCTGACTTTACAAGACTTGCAAAGCAAAAACCTAGCCATTTCATTCATCCATCCATCCATCCATCCATCCATCCATCCATCTTCTGCTTATCCTATTCAGGGTCGCAGGTGGGGGCTGGAGCCCATCCCAGCTGTCATAGGGCGAGAGGCAGGGTACACCCCGGACAGGTCGCCAGTCTGTTGAAGGGCTAACACAGAGAGACAGACAACCATTCACGCTCACATTCATGCCTACGGCCAATTTAGAATTACCAATTAACCTAATCCCACTAACTGTATGTCTTTGAATTGTGGGAGGAAGCTGGAGAGAACCCACGCAGACACGGGGAGAACATGCAAACTCCACACAGAAAGGCCCTGGCCAGATGGTGGATTCGAACTCAGGACCTTCTTGCTGTGAGGCAACAGTGCTAACCACTGCAGCACGGTGGCCACGCCACATTCGTATTCACATAAATCAGAATGAGAAAGAAATCAAAAAATCAACTTTACCAGGGGATAAAGTCACTAAAATTAAATAAAAATTTAAAAAAAACCCAATGGAAGCTGCTGCAACAAGCTGCCACCCAGCACAGGGCCAGGAAAAAAAATGTGAAGAACTGCATCACACAACTGACTTGGTATCATCAGTGAAACTTCACAACACATGAATGAAATTTGTTTAAATAGACTTGTTCTTTATTTTTTGACAAAGCAGCAGCCTTAAAATGAAAAATCATTCCAAAGTATCCTTCATTCATTCATCCATTCATGGGTGTCACATGCGGCTTGTAAACATTCCCAGTGCAGGCTGAAAAAAATTTAAAAAATAAGTGAGCTCCTGAGTTTGTAAGTTGGAAAGTCTCTTTTATTAAATGCAGCCTCCATCAGATATTTCCTGTAGTCTTAAGAGGCTTGCAAAACAATGGGGAGAAATTTTGGACATAATCTAAAAAACTGGATTAGTGGTAGCGGCACCAATACAATCCACACTTCACCCTAACCAGAACACGGGACACCAAGAAGCTTCAGGAGAAGCTGTTTGCAAAGTTGTTCACCTTTTGTGGGCTGAAATATATTTAATGAATACATGAAAAGTGATACTATGGTGTATTAGTTTAATAAAATATTAGTTGTCTGTAATTGTGACTTTGATGTAGAGCCAGAGTTTGAGGGTCAGAGCCAGAGAACCTCAATCTGAATACTGTGATCACTCTGTTTTTCTCTCTCTGTCCTCTGCACAACCTCCCCACTCAAAGTCCTATTTCCTCCAGCCATAGAAACAGCCTATATTGGCTCCAGTTAAACAAACAGTTGCAGTGATATCCATTACAGGTTTAGCTAATCCTGTAACAGATATCATCTCTATTTACACTGAATACATTTCTGCTAGGTTTCATTTCTGCTGCCTGAACCACTTTAGACAAAAATGTGATGAGGCCAAAATGAAAGAAAGAAAAGAAAAAAAAATATAAATAGGCAAAAAATAAAATAAAATAAAAAGATTATAGTTACACAGGGTGAATAGTGAAAAAGACTGATGGGACAGAAAGAAGTGAGAGTGTGAAAGAACAGACGATAATAAAACAAAGAGAGAAGAGAAAGACAGCAGAGATAAACAGAAGAAGGATGGATGGTAGGAGTAAAAGGTGACTCTAAGCCTTTTTATTAATAGGTTATTAGCATGACATCATAATGTGATAATCACTGTATCTGATCTCCAAGTGACATTCATAGTAATGAAACAAAAAGACAGACCCAAAAGACAGAAGAAAAACGGTGTGGCTGTGGCTCAAGAGGTAGAGCAGGTCATCTACTAATCGGAAGGTTGGTGGTTCGACTCCTGGTTACCCCAGTCTGCATGCTGACTTGGGCAAGGTACTGAACCCCAAATTGCTCATCGGAGTATGAATGTGTGAGTGAATGTTAGAAAAAGCACTTAAGTGTAGAAAAAAGTGCTTGTATAAATGTGTGTGTGATTGGGTGAATGAGACATGTAGTATAAAGCGCTTTGAGTACTCACATAGAGTAGAAAAGCGCTATATAAGTACCAGTCCATTTACCAAGAATGATGGGTAGTAGGAACAAAAGGCATGACATAATGTGATAGTCTGATCTCCTACAGACAGCAGCAGTGTGCCAAGTGCAGGTTACATATGGGAACCCTTTAGCAGCCCATTTGAACTGTAGTGCTGCACTGAGATGATTTAACTGTACTCATCACATACATGACACTACTTCCTATGAAATGTAACATCCTTGCTTCAAAAAGGCACTTATATATATATATATATATATAATATATATCCTATATATTTCTAAAAGCACATACAGTAAGGAGATCACACACAGAGTTCAATAGTGAGGCAACCACCACAGACACACACTGACTGTTTACAGTTTAGTCAGAGATGAGCACTGAAGTTTAAAGTGTCGTGTTTATCTGTCAACACTTAAATGGGCATCTTTCATCCAGAGCCATTTGGCATCCCACTAAATATTTCAAGGGCCAGTTTAGTCACCTCTGACACAGTTCAATATGAATGTTTAATGTTTTTGGATGTTCTTCATCACAGTACCATCAAACAGATCCATTTTACATGGACTCAAGGTCCTTCCTGACCTTAACCATTATCACCATAATTAAGGGTCTGAGATGGATGCTTATCTATGCTATCAGAGACAAAGGAGAAGATTCACCAGTAGCAGGTGTTTATCCTTGTTTGCAAGGACATTGGATGTTAACTGGTGGAAAAATACCTTCTCCAAAAAATGCTACAGCTGGTTAATTTAGACCAAACACAGTGAAAATAGTGCCTGGGAAACCAACATGCTTCTTTGAAAAGTGCTTGAATCAGGTGAGCTCACCCAAACAGGACAGTGAACTGGGTATCTTATAAGTCGCAGCAGAGTTGAGAATGGATTGTTTAAGGCAGCTCCAGGTTCTGTTTTTCCACAATGCATTATTGACATCCTGCAATTAAGTTGCTTTTTTGACTTTTTTTGACTTTCTTTTTATGGAAAATGAACAAATGTTTTTAGGGTTTTGTATAAACATCATTGGTATTGCACACCCAACAAAGCCTGACTGCTTGATTAAGAAATAACTCCAACACTAACAACACACAGGAGCCATCAGCTTTTTCCTACTTTAATAATCCTTATCTATTCTCTGCTCTGCGCAGACCCTTTTAGCCACTCTTGGAAAGAATACTGGACTGTTCCTTTAATGCTGAGCGTACTGAGCTCTGTGGAGCTACAGCAAAAATGAGCAGTGGTTACTTAAAGTATAAGCCACATGCCACCACAATGAGTTTGTGAACATTTGACAATACAAAGGTTTGCTGAAGACGAGTTTAACCATGATTACATGTTGGTTAAACTCGTCTTCAGCAAACCTTTGTAAGTATGTGCACACTTGATGTTTTTTTTTTAACTTGGTCAGGATTTGATTGAAAATGACTAACGTCAGTTCAGTGTCTGTCTTTTACTTGTTGGAACACAAAAGCCAAACATCACAGTAAGAAATAATAATGAACAGTTTTCACCATAAGAAACACCTAGCATGTGAACCATGTGTGCGTGTGTGTGTGTGTGTGTGTGTACCAATCCTACTTTTAGGAACATTCCAGAGTGTCCGTCATAAACATGGGCCATTTAGGCATGCATTCATACAAATTAAATGAAGCTACTAGAATCACAAACAAAACATTGTGCATGTTAACACAATCAGAAGAACCTACAACACACACTGATCATGTCACTCCTCTGTCTCCTCTCATCCATATCACTTAAAAGTACAAGAATACGGAAAATAGTCTCCAGATTTTATACACACTATAAAATATTCTTTAAAAATCTCCCTTGTTACACAATCTTTCATTTACATTTCTATTTTACATAAAGATATAATCCATTTAAAAGAATGTGTGTGTGTGATGTAAAATGCCTGCCTATTGATCAGGCTCAGTATACTTGCAAGATAAACTCAATACTCACTTTTCATTCAACATAATCCAGCTGTCTGTCAGAAGCATTTTAAATTACATTTTAACAGGCAACATGATCTGCTGACCAAAGGTGATTAATATTTTTTTCAGGGTTTAATGGTGATAAGCAGTCAGTGTTTGATTGGAGATGTCTCAGGATAGAACACAGTTACAGCAGGCTATAAGAACAGAAGAGCACTTAGCATAACAGGAGTGGCATTACTTTGGCCCCTGTTCCTGATGGTTGGTACTGTGTTTGTGTATTTTGTTAGGCTGGATTGAACTACTGTGTCTGATATTTAGAGTGGTAACACACCCTTCCATCTTGTTCTCAGCATTCTTTCTGATAACATTTACTGAAATTATTTCAAAGTTGTAAAAATGATATATATGATCAAGTTTCCATATCTGATCTAAAGGGCTTGAAGGGCTAAAGTTTAACAACAGTACAACTGACCACACATTTTTCTGCAATGCATGCTTAGGAACAAAAGCTCCCATTTCTTTTGGTTTAGTTGTTTGAAAAAAAAAAAAAAACACTATTAAATTTGAAGCTTCAAATCAAACAGTTAACAACAACAAATTAAAAAAGAAACTTAAAATATCACAAGTACAGTAAATACCATTAAATTCCATTAGTTTCTCATTGTCAACCAGTAAAATGTTACTCTGTCTTCTAAATAATCTGGTGCTTTATGGTACAGTTAGGGCACTATTTTCATATTGCAAGCTCAACAACCAGTGTTACATGGTTTGTCTTGTGTGCACACTCAAGTTAGGCGTCTCCTCCGTCTTCTACTTCACAAATGTGCAGGAGTGTGAGAACTCTGGCTAAAGTAGGACACAGATGGTCTGGTGATTAATAAATACTCTCTTAGCCAATCAAATCACTGCTCCCATTGTGATGAAACAGGCTTTTCTTTGTGTTCTGCTGCCTTCAAATACTGCACACACATTAAGTCTTTATTTTACACACTAATTAAATGTAATTGATGTAGGGTAATTAGTAGTTACTCAAAATGCATGATACCTTTATTCATTTAGTGCTGTGCTTTTGTTGAAGTATTAAAATCTGTTGCTTTTGAACTACCTGTAATTCTGAGATGTCTAAGACCCAGTTACCCAAACACCAATAACGTTCTTCAGCTTGTCTCATTTCAATGAACCTTTCAGGTGTTCCTCTCCTCCTACATGCCCATCACGTGTGCCACACTAACCATTAAAATACTACACAGACAGACACAAAGTTTCACAGTCAGAGAGATACCAAAGTGATGCAGTGTTGCTTGCACTGGTTGTTGCGCTGCCAAAAAAATAAAAGCATCAATGTCAACTATACATTTGCAGATATCTTCTTAAATATATTCACATCAAAGTGACTTATGGCTTTTACAGGAGGATTTATATCTATTTAAGTTGTTACCAAACATGTCCATATTAATCACTTAATACATTATGGTTAAAACATTTCCATAGTACAATATTAAAAAATTATAGAATTACTTTCGTTTCCAGAACCTGACAGACCTGACAACATATACAGTGTTCCTATGCCTGCAGACTTTAAAAGCCAACAATCCACCAAGGCTGGAAAGAGGTAAAGCGTAAACTAGCAGAAGAGTCCGAATGGTTCTTCTGTGGTCCTGTCAGTGCTCCGTATGTCAGCTCCCTCCATCTTACACAGAGAATCAACAAGAAGAGCCTCTAAAACAAAAGGTACTGCTGAGTCTGTCATCTAATAGGAGCACAGCCTATAGTCTATAGTTGCCATAGTTACAGCACTGTTGCTATAACATTCATAGTCCTCAATTGTACAGTGTTGTCATGGTTACAGTGTTGTTATGTTGCCGTCCTCTCTCATGCTCTCTTCACTGCTACTGGCTGTTTGGGTGGAGTTTCGGTTGTGACTGGACATCATCGTGGAGCTGTCTCTCAGGGATGCCCCAACACTGCTGGGCAATGAGACGCTCTGTGGGAGGGGCCTACCCACAGTGTAGCTGTGTGGCCCGTTGCTAAGTAAGTCGCTGTTCAGGTTAGTGTTGCTGTTAGTTATGCGGTGGGAGTCGTAGGGCGTCAGGCAGTCATTCTCCAGAATGAGGTCGCCATCATCATCATCATCATCATCATCACTGTCACCCTCAGCAATGCTGTTGCTGTGGTAACACAAAGGATGTAAAATTATTAATTAAAAAGAAAAAAAAAAGACAATGCAAGCCGCATTCATCTGTTTCTATTTTGTGCACTTTATGAATCGAGTTGAGGATTCAGCTTTAGCTAGCATTGGCTTGGTCTCCAACAAATGTGTAGCTTTTCACCTGCTACAAGCTTCACTTACAGTGCCTTGAAAAAGTATTCATACCACTTGAACTTTTCCACATTTTGTCACATTACAACCACAAACTTAAATGTATTTTATTGGGATTTTATGTGATAGACCAACACAAAGTAGTGTATAATTGTGAAGTGGAAGGAAAATGATACATGGTGTTCAACATTTTTTACAAATAAAAATCTGAAAAGTGTGGCATGCATTTGTATTCAGGCCCCTGAGTCAATACCTCGTGGAACCACCTTTGGCTGCAATTACAGGTGCAAGTCTTTTGGGGTATGTCACTACCAGCTTTGCACGTTTGGAGACTGCAATTTTTGCCCATTCTTCTTTGCAAAATATCTCCAGTTCAGTCAGATTGGATGGAGAGCGTCTGTGAACAGCAATTTTCAAGTCTTGCCACAGATTCTCAATAGGATTTAGGTCTGGATTTTGACTGGGCCATTCTAACACATGAATATGCCCACCCTGTCAGTTTAGGTGGACAGCCATGTGTTGGTAGGTTTGCAGTTGTGCCATATTCTTTCTGTTTTCAGATGATGGATTGAACAGTGCTCCGTGAGATGTTCAAAGGTTGGGATATGTTTTTATAACCTAACCCTGCTTTAAACTTCTCCACAACTACATCCCTGACCTGTCTGGTGTGTTCCTTGGTCTTCATGAACATCACTAATGTTCTCTAACAAACCTCTGAGGCTTTCACAGAACAGCTGCATTTACCCTGAGATTAAAGTACACACAGCTAAAGTACAAACACTGATACTCATGAATCCTGTCTGGCTTCTACAAAGCTTTGCTGCCTTTGCTTGTAAACATTTTAAGAACTTCATCCACGAAAGCAGAAAAATTAGGAGAATTTTTGCACTGATCAGTACTGATTGGGGGTGTCATAGTTAAGTTTCTGCTTATAATTATTTGCCCCTCAATAGTTCTTTAAAACAGTAGTAACTTAAATGATCTGTTGTAATCCACTCTCTTTTTGCTGCCCACAAATTTAGTTTTTTTAAACCTAGATCCAGAGTGGTGTCTGTGCTGGCATAGAGACCATTCTAAGAAAATATGGAATACTTTCCTTAGTTTTTTTTTAAAATTATTTTTCATTGAAACTAACGAGCCAACATGCAGTATTTTCTATCAGCAGCTTCAGTGCAAAACACAGGTATTGAATATGTCATACCTCGTAGTAATGGGGTTGCTCTGAGAGGCGGGGCTTGGTGAGTCATGTGATAGGGCAGAGCCTGTAGATCCAGCTGAGCCCACAGAACCAGAGTTACCTACTGATGTTTTACTCCCACGAAGCACAACATTGTTCCTCTGGTTAGCTGGTTTTACAGTCACAATAAGGTTGTGACTGTTTGCCACCATCATGTCTGTAACCTAAAATGACAGATGAAATAGGGAAATAGCACTTGAGTGATATGTTGATTGTCTGTCACAGTTTTCTCTTCTTCAATTTGGAAAAATAGGATATTTGAAAGACATGGTTTCGAATATATTTCATTTACTTCCTGCTGCTCTGTTCTTTGTTTTTGACATAATTAAGATCACTGTCCTAAAATTCAGCTATTATTACAATCAAAATGTTCTAATGATCACTGTCTGGGTGCTAATGGAGTGACTCATACACCATTACTTTTGTACATACAAACACTTGTCACTAGTTTTGCTTTCTAAGCCTGTTTTTGAACTGTAACACACAATATTACTGTGTAGCCTTGTGTCTACTGCATTTTATGTAAAGAAATAAATAAATAAAACACACAACCCAGTACAACAGTGTTGGACAGCTTGAATCCTGCTTGATTCATGTGGGTCAGGAAGGTGTCCAACACAGCATTTACCTGATCCAAAGATTTTCCTGCTACATCTATGCCATTGACCTCGAGGATCTCGTCGTTAACACCCAGCAACCCGGTGCTCTCTGCTAACCCACCACGCACCAGACGAGATATGAACACCCCTGGAACCTTCAGGAGCAAGAAGGAAGATACAATTGTCAGACAACAGTCAAACAGATGTCCTAATATCTGTTATTAATATAACATTAACCTTTGTCTTTATATGCCTGCACATATTGCTTTTCCATCAGAAGGTGGTCCATGGGATTATGTTCCCATATATGATGTGATACAGGCTGTGGAGGAGGAGTTGCAGCAATCTTGCACTCCAGCTTAGCAATCAACCAAAGACCCAGAGTTTTAATTCATTTGAAAGCCTGACTCTTCCAACCCTAACTGGAAAACTCAAAAACCAGTTTTATTTGTTCTTATCTATTGTCCACCCGGCCCTTACTCAGAGTTTCAATTTGAATTTAAATCAGACTTTTTATCTGATTTAGTGCTCAGTTCACAAAATAATTATAGTGGGTGATTTTAACATTCATGTAGATGCTGAAAACAACAGCCTCAACACTGCATTAAATTTATTATTAGAGTCAATTGGCTTCTCTCAAAATGTAAATGAGCCCAGCCACCACTCTGGATCTTGTCCTGACATATGGCATAGAGACTGAAGATTTAAGTGTATTCCCTGAAAACCCTCTTTTGTCTGATCATTTCTTAATAACATTTAAATTTACAATTATGGATTACACAGTAGTGGGGAATAAATTTCATTACAGTTGATGTCTTTCTGAAAGTGCTGTAACTAAGTTTAAGGACGTAATTCCTCCACTGTTATCTTCTTCAATGCCATGTGCCAACACTATGCAGAGTAGCTACCTAAACGTTACTCCCACAGAGGTCGATTATTTTGTTAATAGTGTCACATCCTCACTGCATATGACTCTGGATACCGTGGCTCTCCTTAAAGTAGATGACTCGAGAGGAAATGGCATTTCACTAATGCAGAAGACCTTCGTTTGGCCTGGAAAAAAAGTTTGTTGCTGTTTGTATAGCTTACTATTCATCACTGATTAAAAAAAACAGGAACCCCAGGTTTTTTTCAGCACTGTAGCCAGGGTGACAAAGAGTCAAAGCTCTGTTGAGACAAGTATTCCTTTAACTTTGACTAGTAATGACTTCATGAATTTTTTCAGAAAAAAATTTTTAACCATAAGGGAAAAGATTATTCATACCCATTCCACAGACATATCAGTATGTACAGCAACTTTCAAAACTGCTGATAGTTTTTTGGACTCTTTCTCTCCAATTGATCTTTCTGAGTTATTATTTCCTCCAAACCATCAACAGGCCCCATCATATCTTAAAGACCTCATAGTACCATATTATCCCAATAGAGCACTTCGCTCTCAGACTGCAGCCTTTAGCTTTCAGGCCCCTCTTCTGTGGAACCAGCTCCCAGTTTGGATTCAGGAGACAGACACCCTCTCTACTTTTAAGATTAGGCTACAAAACATTCCTTTTTAATAAAGCTTATAGTTTGGGCTGGATCAGGTGACCCTGAACCATCCCTTAGTTACGCTGCAATAGGCCTAGGCTGCTGGGGGCTTCCCATGATGCACTGAGCGTTTCTTCTTCACTCACTTCTCTTCACTCTCAATGTGTTTATACACCACTATTCCATTTAATCATTAGTTATTATTAAACTCTGGCTCTCTCCAATAGTGTGTCTTTTGTCCTGTCTCCCTCTGCTCTCTTCTGTTTCCCCTCATCCCCAACCGGTCGCGGCAGATGGCTGCCCCTCCCTGGTTCTGCCAGATGTTTCTTCCTGTTAAAAGGGAGTTTTTCCTTCCCACTGTTGTGCTTGCTCATA
>VUQI01031880.1:0-17089 GCA_015106735.1 Paratilapia polleni
TTAAAAATAAATATTTTTTAAAAAAAAAAAAAATATAAATATATATATATATATAGTGTTGGCCATAAATTTAGTACCCCAAATCCCAAACCAGTAAATAATGTCACAGTGTCTATGTCTGTCTTTTATATACAGTCTGTGAGTCATACAAACAATAAAAATCTCATTACTGAAACACCAATATCCAAACAACATTTTTGGCATATATTCTCGATACTGCTAAGTGATAAATGTTGTAAGCACCTTACAAAGACTGGATGTCAGAGTTAATTTGGCCCCAGCAGACACGTCAGAACGATGAAGTTCCATACTACTGCCGCAGCCTCACAAAGGAACCATTATACTGTGGTGAGAGGTTGTTCATCCACAGAGCTACTTTACATGAAGGCTCCCAGCTCCTTTATTAACTCTGTGCAACTCCTGCTGTAAAGTTGGAGGACTTACAGACGAAGGTATGAGACTAATCAGACTCCAGCTCAACTCCCAGTGCCAAACAACTGCCACAGCTCTTTAACAAAAAAGGACACAGCCTTGAAAAGTCCACATGAGAAATTTGTGCAGTATCTATGTTATTGCTTTGTTTGTGCAGAATAGCAGAAAAAAAAATTAGAAATGGTAATTACTTAAATATAATGGCCTGCCATGCATCATGGTTTTGGTACTCCTGCTGAAAATTACCTCAGATACTGAATGATGTGTCTTTCTAGTTCAAGTTTTGTGTGCTAAGAAAGGAATTCCCTGCCAAGGTCAGTTTTATATGGTCATTATGTCATGCTTCTCAGTTAACTACAGTGCTTTTACCACTAGATCAGGCTGACAATCCTTCTGAGGCCACCCTCAGGATTAAACAAAGGAGTGGAGCTTATAATACAACCAGGGTCAAAAGGCAAGAGGCATCAAAGACTCTCTTAATACATAGGTATCTCAACAATGTGTTACTTTGTCTCCAGTGAAGGAGACCGATATGGTTATAGAGTTAAAATAAGGTCACTCTTTTGCCATGATGGATCTCTCTCTTGGTCATGCACCAAATTCACACTATTGAATACTTATGATAAACCACCCTGAGGATATATTGTATGCTTTGCAGCTTCGGTGCTGTCTAACACCTGTAAGGCACTCAATTTATCAGATGTGATTTTGTTTTTTCAGCTGCAGCTTCAGAATATTTTTCCACAAAGTAAACTTTAGGTGGAGAGGAATCCTACCTTTGAGGGTGAGAGTGTGACCATTAACAATGAATGCTTGGCTTTTAAAAGGCTTATACTGTGTGAATAACTCCACTGCAGCTGTGCAGAGAAGAGAGCACCAACAATGATCTTTATGCAGGAGTTGACTAAAATTTTTATATTTATGCTGAGCATTTCGAAAGCTTGCATCATTGTTGGGGATTCTGAAAACAAAGGATACTATTGTAAATATTGTATTTAGCTGTTTTTTTTTATCAGCATATTTATATTTCATTTTACCTTTGATGAATAACTTACCGCTGGCAGGCGCTTGTTAGATTTGAGCTTTGTATCTCTGAAACTGGTTCAAATAAACACAAAGAAGTGATGATTGAGGCCACATTAGTACAGGAATGGTGATCACAACTAAAGTATAATAAGGAAATGCATAGTAATAAATAGAAGAAAAACAAAAAAAAAAGGTAAAATATCAGATGACCTGAAAACATAGACATTCTTCATGCATCAATTTTTACATAATACCTGTTTTTGTCTTACTAAATAAGAAATGGTGCATTTTCAAGTAAACAGAACAACATCAAAAGTGGAACTTATTTCCTATATCCTATGTCAGACAGCACACTGAACAAATTTTCCTCTTCTTCCATACCAGCATACTTACTTACATACTTGGTTGTATTATACCAGCCCTCAACTGTTTTACATAATTCTCAGTATAATTAAATTTCTTTTTTTTGTTCATATATTATTTGTCTGCTGCTCTTCACTGTGAGCAAAGACAGTTGTTATGTATGACCTCGGGTACTGTTAATACAACCAGTCTCACCACAGTGTTTCTCTAAAAAAGAAAAGAAAAGAAAAGAAAAAAAACAAAACTTTACACTTTACATGAACAACCTTCCAGGGAATGTAGTTGACTCCTTCAGTTGACAAAAAGATATTTTATATGATTATAAAATTACTTGTAAACATTTGTAAAATTAGTGTTATTTTAAACAGGTACAATTTGTGACTTGCATGTTTGTTGTAACTGGAGAGTAGTGCAGGATTTAGATCTTCTACTATATACACTTTATTAGATACACCTTGCTAGTGCTGGGTTGGACCCCCTTTTGCCTTCAGAACTGCCTCAATTCTTCATGGCATAGATTCAGCAAGGTGCTGGAAACATTCCTCAGAGATTTTGGTCCATATTGACATGATAGCATCACACAGTTGCTGCAGATTTGACGGCTGCACATCCACAATGCACCCATCAAAAGATGGGTACACTGTGGTCATGAAAGGATGCAGATGTCTCAGCAGAAATCGAGAGTCATCAGACCAGGCAATGCTTTTCCAACATTCTACTGTCCAATTTTGGTGAGCTTGTCATATTGTAGCCTCAGTTTCCTGGTCTTAGCTGACAGGAGTGGCACATGGTGTGGTCATCTACTGCTGTAGCCCATCTGCTTCAAGGTTTGATGTGTTGTGCTTTCAGAGATGCTCTTCTGCATACCTTAATTGTAACGAGTGGTTATTTGAATTACTGTTGCCTTCCTATCAGTCTGTAGTCTGGCAATTTTCCTCTGACCTTTGGCATCAACAAGGCATTTTTGCCCAGAGACATTCAGCTCACTGGATATTTTCTCTTTTTTGGACCATTCTCTTTAAACCCTAGACATGGTTGTGTGGGAAAATCCCAGAAGATCAGCAGTTTCTGGAATACTCAGACATCCTGTCTGGCACAACCATGCCTTGTTCAAAGTCACTTAAATCACCTTTCTTCCCCATTCTGATGCTCAGTTTGAACTTCAACAGGTCATCTTCCCTAAATGCATAGAGTTGCTGTCATGTGATTGGCTTATTAGACATTTGCATTAATGAGCAGTTGAACAAGTGTACTTGTAATGAAGTGGATTGTAAGTGGATTTTTCAGTAAATTTCATTCAACACAATTTATAGCTAACCAAGCAAGTTAGCTAGCTGCCTCTACACCATTAAGAAATGTCTTAAAACAATAAACAAAACAAATAAATAAACAAACAAACAAAATAAAATCACAAACTCACGTGTCCAAACTATAGTCCACTAACCCATGTGTGACATTACAGTGGCTAAGCCCACCATTTATATACAGCCTACGCTATCAACACTGATATTTCCTTCAAGATTTAATGTAATAACTTTCATTGGTCAAAACTGATCTAGTGCCATCAATTTTAATTTTTTCAGTAATATTTGGTTTAAAAACAAACACTTGCAAAACTAATCCAATTAGTTTCTTTGTCATCTCAGTTTGAGCATTATGGACAGATAGCAAATCCTGCATACGTTGTAATTTAAGTTAACAACTAAATAACACTGTCAAATCAATTTGGAGTGATAGAACAGATCTTATTAGGTCTTCATATATAAAAATATAATAATGACTATGTCAAAGCATGGACAGAAAAGGGTGGTTTAAATTTGAATGTCAAAACCTGTATGCTATGCGAGAAAGAGAGAACAAACCGCTATAAATAACTCAAAGTACTGTAAAACTTAATTCTAATAAAAACATATGGTGACTCCATTCTCCTAACATTCCCTTGATTCCATGTCCAGCTGTACCTGCCCAGCGGTGGTGGAACCTCCATCCTACAATGCAGTGGAGGCTGTGACTCATCAATGGGTGGCCCATCCCACTGCCATAATTATTACAGGTACTAACTCACGTTTGAGCCACTGGTGGCACTAAAATCTCTAAAATCACTGGGGACAGCTGGGTTTAGCGGCACTGTCGGAGATCCACTTAGGCTGTAAAAAAACAGAAAAAAGAATTTGTGACTCTGTGAGGGGTTTGATGGTTGGAAAAGGGGGCGTAAAGGGGCCTCCCGAGGCTCATCTCACGCAAACTGCTTTCACTAGAAGTTCTTTAAAAACCACCCACACATGCACAATTTCCACCATGCATGCAATATATATGTTTCAGTGTACAAGAAGCAAGATAGAAAATGGGAACAGGAATTGCTTAAGTATATACAAGTCTAAAGAAAATGTGTTTTAAGAAGAGATTTAAAACCTGATACCAGTCCAGCTAGCCAAATGTCCACAGGGCCATATGGTTATGCTCAATGATTTTCTAGAAAGGGCATTTAAAGTGTGTTTTGTGAAAGGAAATGAAAAGGACCCATGGGAGATGTTTCTTGCAATGAGAAAAAGACAAACTGAACAATTGATACTATCTGGATTGAAGAGCACTTCAGTAGCAGAGTGTCAATAAAGTCGTGCTGTTAGGAAGATATTGTATCAGTTTTTAGGACTGAGTACACAACTTAAAAAAATTCTAAGCCCTACATTAACAGTGTTTAAATCCCTCTCATTCTCTGCTCTAATCCTTGCTTAGTTTGTGCCTTTTGGAGGTTTAGGAGAACAAGTTTATTGTTAGCATAACATGGGATTAAAGTGAGTGTATAGCTGCTAAACCCATGGGATTACAAAGTTTACTTATGCTTTAAGTCATAATGATAAGCAATTCTGGACATTACTTTTTTCTTTTCTTTTTGACTGAGATCCATTGTCTAAAATAAACAGCATACATTTTCTATTTTTGTCCAGATATTTTCTTCTGAAAATGCTGACATGGCAGTGGCTTTGTTCTGAGGAAGAAGCTGTTTTTAATCTTGAGCAATTTATTCATTTTTCTTTTCTTTTTTTATTTATTGACTGTTACGGAAGACTGCAGCATGGGTTGTTTTGAAAATACAGAGGAATACACAAATGCTCAGCTCAGACTCTTAGAAAATTACTTCCAAAACAGCATCAAGAATGGAAGGAATGTGAAGGAACTGGAAAAAAAATATAATGCAGGTTGCTGAAAACAGAAAATGTGCTGCAAAATGGCAACTTGAATACTACTGTGTGCAGCGGAATATGGGAAACCACAGTTTAAATATTATGCTAAGGCAATTCTGCCTTGGCATTCAATCAGAAATTCCAGCAAAATGGTGTTATCAAAACACAGTTCTCACGGGATTATACCCAGTCATTACTAATCTTCCACAGACAGGGAGGACAGAAAAAAAAAGACATTGCTCAGTTTTACTCTGCAGTTTACAACCTTGAAAACTCACTTCTAGTCGAAAGCATTTTTCAGGCATGCTAGTGACATGGTTAAAGACATGGCAATGTCCATCAGTCAGATGGTCCCAACTAGCAGCCTTAAAAAAATGAAGCTGAGGCAAAAGTGCAGAAACCTGTAGGTCCTCCAGTTGTCACTAGATGCTTGCTCCAAAAGCAAGTCAGTCCCAGTAGACCCCTGTGTAAAAAATACAACTTTTTACAGCAGAATTAACCATGTTTAGCTAAACATAGCATAATAGCTGTAGAGAGTTTTTTTGTTTCTTTGTTTATCTATTTGTTTTTTTGAACATCTCACCCCTTTAAGTGGTTCCTTTGAGTAACCGGCTGGTACCAACCAGACCACTAGCTGTCTGCTAGGCGTCACCTAAGCTAATCTGAGTCACTGAATTTACAAATAACGTGGCCTGCTGAATGATTTATTGTACTAACATGTCCAAGACGTCTGTGGTGAGTGACATTCTAGCATTTCATTATTTTGTTATTGGCAGGTCTAGCCAATGTACCCATACAGTCTTTGGATGTACTTCACTAACCAAGCTTGTAAGCATTAGCTGATAACTCAGCGCTCCACCCTTCCAAATGTGGTAAAATCTGGCTCCAAAGAAAACCAAGATGGTGACAGCTCAAATGCTAAATTTGAGGACTTAAGAAACCAGTGGGTGAAATCACAAAGACTACATCTATCTTTTATATACAGTCTTGTTACAAAAGGTGGTCCACAAGAGAATTAATCCTTATGATTGTCATTTTCATTAAGTCAAAATTTCAGCTGATCAATCAATTTACTTTAAGAACTCCTTTCTGGGCTTGTCCTCTGTTGCCACCACAATATTTACGCTATGATCAGGTCAAGTATATAATTTTGTGCATTTAGTTTATGAACATTTTTCTACAAATCTGATTACATCAGCCACAGCTGTTTAGAGCTTTGCAAGCATCTTTCACATAGTAAACTAAACTATAGCTAATGCTTATCCCTGGTTATCCCATCAGCATATTAATACCCTTGTTATCAGGATGTGTTATGATGCGGCTGGTTGAGGGTTTGGAATTTGTGTTTAACCACTTTGTTATTAGTCGCATGCGGAGTTGTGGGGCTGGCTCTTGGCATTTGACCCACCCTCGGGCGGAGCCTCCTGGTTGGTTCGTCCTTTCCGCACCGCCTCCAGATCAACTAATCATGTGTCGGTTATATCAAGGCTGGAGGTTGCCTCTGTTCCTTGCCAGATTGTCCTCGCCACTATGGTGATGCTTGGGCCAACTCTGTTTCCTGCACTTTGTGTTTTTGCTCTCCAATTTTGAGTTTTGTGAAAACCTCCAGCAACACCTACCTGTTACGACAAGAATCAGTGGAAACCTGTAAAGGAAAGGACTTACCTGCTCACCTGGCTTCCCACTCTCCGCCTGCTCCGCTCACCCTCCCTTACTCCCAGTACTCTGCCCAAGCTCAGAGTCACCCCTTCTACAAGTAAGACTGTTTTCAACTCACACAACAAATCTCAACCTCCTCCCAGCCTTCCACGGACTCTGTCTCTCCTTTTCTGACTGTAGTACAGCCCAGCCCTCCCGTCTCAGCCACTTTATTTTTGCACAATCACTTGTTTGTAAATTAACACCTTAAACTCGCTAACTCTTGTCTGAGTCTGCTTTCTGGGTCCATGCAAAAGCTCAGTAAGACAGTATGCTTGAATCTTTGCTAACATGTTTATTTTAGCATTTAGAAGTTTAATTTCAACAACAGCCAATCACTACTGTGTAGGCAATATTGGTCGGCAGAAAAAATGAGCACACCTTCAGTTGTTTTTCCACACTGCACACCTATAAGAGAGTATAATTGCATTCAGTTCCTCCTAAAACACATACAAATAGAAGAAACTGGCAACTTGCCAACTCCCTTGGGTGTTATGCGCCTTGACCACGAAACCCACAGTTAACATCTCACCCCCACTAAGCACACCCTCAACACATCCTCAACAAAAGGCAAAGAACAACTGATCTGCCCTCTCCCTGGCCACTGTGCTCGTATCTGTTTATCACCATGCTCTAGCAGTCCCTCCTTCTCCTGTCTGCTCTTGAAAAAGAACAAAATGATGATTAATGTCTTTACTCTAATTAATATACAGCTGTGGACTGGAAAGAACAGACTCATCCCTCCAAAGGGATTTGGAAAATAACGCGTGCACATAAGTGTGTGTTTGTGTGCTGAAGGGGGATTTTGGTGTCAGTGTGTGAGGCAGACAGGTGGTGCTGATGGGGCTACGTGATTCACTTTGCTCCTTATTTGCATACATATGACAACCATCTGTGCTAATAGGCCTCTGCGATGTCTCTATTAGGCTCAGTGCCACACTGTTTTGCCTGAGGACCACGGCGTTGTACCAACATTGTGCTCATGTCCATCGGCTTTATGCAAGACACCAGCTGATGCCGTCTAGTGAATGGAAATTGACAGGGCTACTCTGATTTGGGATACAACAACAAGAAAACATACGGGCCCTAAACTCAAATCAAATTGCATTTTTAGCAGTTGTTTACAACAACTTGTAGTACCAGATAAATTATTTTTTCCCCGCATAGGAACATACAGGTCACAAAAGTTTAGAAAGTCAGCCATTTTGTGGCTTACAACTCATCTCAGCATAAAAAATGATTTGTACAGAAATAAAGAAAATAGTCCTTGCTATTTAGAAAAACACATACTACATAAACTGAGAGCCCTTTTAAGCACTGTATATTTTAGTGTGCGTGCTGTATCAGCTGTTATGTAAAAAAAAAAAAAACACAATCACCTTGCATCACAGCCTCACAAATACTTCAATTTAGTGGGGTGGGGAAAAAAATCCATAGTGAAAGTAAAAATAAACTGAGGGCGATGGTGGATGCCCCACACATACCCATGTAATAAGGCATTAGTCTGAGGAAATTGATGCAGAATTGTGCACGGCGGTGCTTTAGGAACTCCAGGGCGCTTAACTGTATTTCAGCTGAATGTGTCAAAATTGTTTTGCTATTTCAAGGTTTTCCCATAAGGTCCTTTATTACACACTGTCTGTGAACATTATGGCAGTGACTGGGGAATGCACACATCAGCAGTTTGTCAGTGTTAGTTAACACTGAGAAGAATCAGCATCTGTTCTTGCCAGATATCACTTAATTTACTGGAAATTGACTATTATTCTAGTTTAGAAAGCTATGATGATGAAAGGTATCATGCTGAGTTTTTAACCACTACTGGTGTCATGGAGGATATTTTTGGTTTGTATCTACTTACACACCTGCTTCTAACATGATGCAAAAGTGATATGAAATTCATTCTGGTTGACTTGTAAATTAAATTACTTTTTCAGTATGAACTAATCTGGCTGGAAACATCTCATCAGTTACTATGCTCTTGTTACTGAAGGCGTAGTTACCATAGTTCAAAGTAAAAGTTGCATCTTTGAGATGTGTTGGTTGCAGCGGTAAGGCACAACTTTTACTTTGAAGGTGAACGTTCTCCATTTCCAGTTTGCATCACACTTTTTTTCAAGTTTCACTACAGCTTGGAGAGTAAATGGTGAGTGTTTGCAGACAAGTCGGTGTCTTCCATGTAAACTACAGGGGACTGTGGCAGCCTGCTAGTGACCAAAGCAATCCCAAGGAGGTTTTTGGTGCCGCACCCTCTTTGCAACCAGTTTCACCCAGCGACAGCCAGCAAACTCCAGCAACCACTCACCAACTGGCTGGGGAATATGCATTTTTCCCTAGCAACCAGAGGTTGCCATGGCGTCACTGAACAGTCTCTAGGCCTGGGTGACTGAGGCCTGAATTTTTCAGGTCCAGAGGTTGCCCCTTAGCAGTTACTCATGCATAAGTTAGAATCTCAGTTTTAAATAAAAACAATGAAAAACTTGTTTCTCTAAAAAAAAGAAACACTGAAAGGGTATTTCTTTTTTGTGCCAGTTTTTTAAATTTGAAATTGATTTATCACCTGCTACCGCACATTGTAGTAAATTTATCTTTCTGAATCCATTGTTATACGTTTTATACTAACGATTCTTTTTTCTAGGGAAATATGTTCACAAATCAAAAACACAAAACAACATTCCTAGTTTCAGTGTTCTGCAAACTTTTTATGACTGATAGATGGACTAACACATACACACACACACACAAACACACACACACAATTTGGGCTTCAGTATCTTGCCTGAGGACACTTTGACAGGCAAACCGGAGGATTCAGGGATTAAACTGCCGATATTCTGATTAATGGACAAGCCACTCTACCTCATGAGCCACAGCAACCCCAGCTGCCACATCTATCAAATGAAATGAGGAATACATGGCAAACCTCAAAATGATGCTTGGGTAGTTGACTGTTATTGGTAGTAATGGGATAGGTGAAACCAGTTGCTTGCATTCACAAAGCTGAACAACGCAGGTTCCCCAGTATTTAGAAATTCAGCTTTGCAAGTGGAAAGGAAATGCATTTTAACACATTTGTCAGGCCTCCAGGACATAGCAAGGTATTTTATATAGCAATGCATTTTGTAAATATGTAGCACCACAAGGAAATGGTCCTATGAGATGCCAAAAAGGTGAAGAAATAAATGGTGCTACTCTATTCTGGATGAGTAGTCAGACCGGTGAAACAATGGGCCAACTTATCCTCTTACTGTGAAACCTAATCTGGAAGACAGAGAACTTATTGCACACTGAACAAGATTAGTGGAGAAAGGGAAAGAGCAGACAGAGAGGGAAAGAGAGAAAAAGAGAGACAGAGTACCCCATAAGCGAAGACTGCCAACATCAACACTCTATTTTATAGTAGAATCCAAGCTATTTTTCTTAGATTTTCCTCCAGCGTGTATAGAGGAAACAACTCAGAAGTGTATGCCTTGGAAATACATAAAAGTTGCTGAACTTGTTGAGATGCTGTGGCGCCTGCAGAATTCCAGGCGCTGCACTTTGAACAACTGTCCTCGCCTTTTCCATAAATTTACTAATAGGAGTAGAGAAAACAGAAGGGAATAATGAAATCATGCCTGTTTTTTTTGCCACAACCCTACTATCTACTGTCCAAGCAGAGAGAATTAATACCAGCAGATTCATAAATCTGTGATATCAGCTGCTTCTGATAAAGTACATGCTGGTCTGTGAAAGTCCCATTCTTTGAGTGCTTAAAAAGGTCATGTAAATCACATAATTTCTCCCTTTTCTAACTTAATTACTTCCTCTGCCTGCCTCCCCATATAGTCCAGCCCAACAGCATTATGACACTCTGACATTTTCATTATGAAGACAAATGAACAAGGCTGACTTTGACAGCCCTGTGCAGTTCATGCAGGGCATTCGTGTCACAAATCCTGGAAGATTTTCATCACAGTGTTTTGGTTTCATTTGTATTCAAGACAGTGTGTTGAAGCGCTTGGCTTCTTTCATCTTGTAGTCATGCTGTCATCAGCAGACACAGAGAGTCACAGTGATCAAGTGACTATAAAAGCAAGGAGCACTGAGCTAAACACAAAAGTACCCCGGACAATTTGCCCACCTCATCCTCCTTTCTCCTCCTTTAATTTGTTCGTCTCTCCTCCTCCACTCCAGCCATTTAGCTCTTCCTGTCACTGATTACTAAAAGCTTGCGTAGGTGTGATGAGTACAAACACAATGGAGCCATCCCCTCATGTAATTTTCTTCCTCACAGGTCCTCGTTCTCACTTTCCCTCCTGTATTTTCTCTTTCCCCACTGCTCAGTTTGGACTCTTTAATTTTACAGTCCTCCTCCCTGTCCTCCACTTTATGTTAGCGCTGACAGCTTGTGTAGGTGTGATTGGTTAACTCAGAGAGAACCTATTCTCTTGATACCATTCTCTTTTACACCTTCCCTCTTCTTTTCCTCGGACTTTTCTTCTCTGGCGCTCCCCTTTGAAAATTCTCCGCTTCTCCTCTTCTTCATCCTCCTGCTGAGAAGTGACAGCTTGCAGAAGTAGGATGAGCTCTGTGTGCAGCTGCTCCACTGGCCCCCTCCATCAGTGATGTGGTCCAGACAGCAGACTCCCAAGGCAGTAATGACCACAGAAGAGATGATGATAGTAGCAGCCAGATTAAAGACACCTCATAGCTCACCCTCTTCTCAGTTTCACATTCTTCTTTTCTTCATCCAAGACTCCTCCATCCTAACATCTAACATGTTTAAAGTGTAAGGAGGACACACCAATTGCCCTGGCAGATTTGCCTCTTGTAAAATCAGCAGCATGGTGGTTGAACAAGCTTAGACGAGGAAAGTGAGTAAACCTGCAGTGTTGTTCTTTAAAGACCTAAACTCTTCAAACATCCTCCAGAGTGCACCTGTGATGCATATGAAAGACAGAATATTATTAACACCGCCCACCAAACTCCATTCTGCTGAGAAGAGATTTAATTGAAGGTCTCACCACCTACAACCGCAAGTGCCCCCAGGCCTCTGGTTGGCCCTAATCCTGTTGTGTAATGTTTCCTTAACGTTGTGCCTGGCTGAAAATCAATTAGTAAGCACTGCAATCGCAGAGTGCAGGAAGACTCCTGGACACCATCCAAGCCTCTTAATTTGTTTCTGAACAGACAAGAATTATACTCTGCTTGTACTTTTGTGCATTGTATGCTTTCCTGTGTTATGGTTCTGAATATACCAAAATGGTTTTCAGATCCTACCACCCCAGTGAACCAATCAGTGCTGATTTTCCCCATTTAGCTCAAATGCCTCATCTCTTCTCTCTTCTATCATCTCTCCAATCCAATCTGCACCTCCTTTTCCTCATTTTGTTTTGCCCAGGAGAGTTGATGCTGAACCGAGGGACTTAGAAAGAAGGTCGTTTGAGGAGAAAAAGGCTGCTTAAATCCTACCCTCAGTCCAATGTGCTGTTCACTTACTGTACAGTGAAGGACAGACAGAAGATAAATCATATCACCCAATGGATTAATATGGGTCTGTCTCGATGAGAGCAACAGACAAGGACAAGCACAATGCTTTAGTTTTACTCACTGACATTCATCTGTTGGGAAAAGCTTGTGTTTCTTTTTAACGGGTATATGACAAATGAGTGTGTTGTATGCAAATTAGTGATTAAATAAGCAAAGCATAGCGTTGTGTAATACATTGCAATATATAACATCTTAACATAACAGAAAGACAGTCAGGCTAACACAGCCACACATTGTCGCTGATGAGCTGAATGACCTCACTGACACCATGGATGCTTATCTTGGAAGTGTCAGTTTTATGAGAGAGGGGATGCTGCCATTAATAAAGACAAGTGCCAGTGTCTCATTAGACTCACAGTTCCAGTGCCAGCTCAGTTGGCAGCCATGCACAAACTGCAGGAGGACTCAGGCCTGACACGGCAAGCTAACAGCCATAATAACGTCTGCACTCAGGCAGAAGCCCAACTGCTTAGCTCTTACAGCTGTTCCTTGATTCAGTTTCCTCCGTGGCAACATTTGTATCTGATGACAGTCAGTGAATAAACAAAACTGCATTACCCATAGTGCAGCACTACCAAGTTGCAGGTTTCAAATATTTGTCACCTCAAAGACATATTTTTTTCAGTTATAACCAAAAAAAAAGAGAGACCAAAAAAGCTCTGCTGTGACTGACACATGACAGTAGAGGTTCATGACAGCTTCAGCTGTGTGTTAAAACTGTATCTCTGTGTCTCCCTGCATGTTATCATAGTTAATGTGCAGGTAAGTGTACTTACTAAGTTTTTCTTGGCTAACTGGATCCATAACATGAATTAGATTGGCATTGGTTCAAGTGCTCTGATGGGATGAGCACTCTGGACTGAGTTGTTAATGAAGCCGCAACATCGTGTAACTTTACACATGCTTAGTAGAAGTATGGCTTGAGAAGCTTTTTACAAAGCAAAGGCACAGAGATGTCAAAATTTGAAGGTGATTCCATAAATGTTATTTTTATGTCCCAGCGAGTACTGAAATTAAAGTTGAGGCTTTCTCCTTAATCATTTAGATAAGGGCTTCAATATAACTACCAAGATAGCTGCTGAGTGGCAAGACTAAAAACACAGCAAAACTGCTACACTAAAACCATACTCCAGTTATCAGATAATCCAAAAAACCCCAAAACAGTCTAACCTCAGACATCAGCGATTTACACAAAGTTCTTATCTTGTTCTGTTACATTGTCTGGTTTGGTGAGTTCACGGGGCTTTCCCTATGTTATCTACTGACGTCACACTGAGAAAAATCTTGTTTATTCTCCTGCATGAATTACACACACCAAAAAACGCAACATGCCAATTAGTCCACTTTAGAAAGTATTTTTGAACTTTAGAGAAAGTAAAACCCTATTTACATGTGACTAGCATTAACAGGGAATCTAATGTAACCTAGAAATACAGCCTTATGTTTGTGTTTCTTGTTTTGTGTATTCACACAGGATAAGCAGAGTCCGTGATTAACTTGAAGTTATCTACATTATCCTTGGATAAGGTGACAAATATTAAACTGGAAAGTTTCTGGTCACTAGCTATAGACATGAAGCTTATGCGTAAGTTCAATAAGGAAGATCTGTAATCACTCATCTGTCTGCTTCCTGGGTGTTCAGCTGCCAGTCTGTTCTATGCATCACTTTCACTTTCCCACGCTGTCAAACTCAATATTGACATCATTGCTCTCGACCAATCACGTTCTTGCCCGCTTTCAGCAAGCCAATCAGCCTCGAACCTGCGTGCTTTAAATCTCAGTGCTGTTCTGTCATTCTGTCTTTCAGACTCTCATTTGTGCAACCCACCTCCTCCCCATCTCCATCTCACTCTGGTCACTCAGAACCCATCCAAGCCTTCATCTCCATCTTCACCACCACGACCAGCGTCTAGACTCCAGGGGGTCCTATCCTAAATTCTATCACCGTTGGGATTCCATTTTACCATGATGGGTCATTGGAGTCTAATCACCAAATAGATTAATTATTTCTCTATCACAATAAATCTGTTGCACATTTTGAAAGACAGCAAAATGTTCCATAATGCATGTTGCCATGCCTTTAATCCAGTTTCTCATCCTCTGAGACTCTTTAGGCTTTAGGCTCTTTAGAGCTTATTTTTTCCGTAAGTGTGTCTCCATGCTGTGTAGCAACCTGAGTGTCCGGAATTTGACAAGAAGTGCTTTCCAAACTTTCATTTATAATTGCCATTATGTTTGGTGAAACATAGTAGAAAATTAGCATTGGAATATTTTCTTTATAAATGACTGTCTCGGCTTATTAAGATCACAGACAAACTCTGCAGTTTTTACAAATTGATAGCAGTCCCAAGGCATTAAAGTCCCATGTGAATAAGGCTTCGAGTGGGTTGCTTATGATCTTTTACAGCTTCAAATTTTTATTTGTGAACTGCATGATTAACCATTCAGAAGAATCCTTATTTAGCCTATATTTAACTGGGCCTTGATGCAGCCCCTCAGTTCATCCACTGTCTGAAACAAGCTCTTTAGCCCCTCTGCATTTTTCCAACTGGCTCCTTCTCCCAAACAGTAGGGTTGAGCAGTATGTGGTTGAGGCTGAACTGTGTTTCTGAGATGACCATATTAAGGCTATCCCCTCTCTTACATTGTACATCCAACAGTAGAAAAAACTGTCACAAACCAAGTGTTTAGAGCAGTCTGAAGCCTGAGCTTTCGGCTCATACATATTACTTATACATATGATGACCTAATTATTTGAAAACATAGCCATATTTTCATTAGACCAAAGACTGTGGACTCAAAGGCAGGACCCAAAGATCAATGGTCACTTTAAGTATTGCCTTTTTAAAATAAAAACAGTAAAATCAGAACTCGGGAACTGGTGAGTCTGTAACTGGTAAGTGTTTCAGGAGCAGAAACACTTTCCAGGGGACTGCCAGAGAGGAGAAGACATGTTAGTGCCACAGTGGAAGAGAGAGTAGTCAGAATATTTTCATGTGCAGATGTTTTTTGAGTTCTTACTTGTCTTTCCTTTGCAGTTAGCAGAGGGGGAACTTGGCAGGCCAAGAGAATCCAGCGAGCAGGAGCGGTGGAGAGCGGGCATGCAGGTGAGTACAGGTGAGTAATTATTTCCTTTCTTTCCTTTGCAGGAGATGACTGACTTGAGAGCAACAGGTGAGACTTTGTCCACAGGTGAAAGTGCTTTCCTGTTCTACTGACTTACAGGTTCTTCTGGGAATTCAGCCGTCTTCCAAATGGGGAGTTTCACTGGGAGATAATGTCAAGGAACTGACAGAAACTGGAGAAAGGAGCAAACATTAAGGAGCCTGATTACCACCACAAAGGAAACCATGATAAATATATTTTATAGGAGCAGCCACTACATACAAAAGAAAAGCATAATAGGTCAACTTTATGGCTAGCAGTTTCACTCTGACTGTCTTGATGCTAAGCTATGCTAATCACCTCAGTCTGGTATGCTAATCACCTCAGTCTGGTACAGTATCCTGCCTATTCATCTTCTCGTTTAATTGTATGGAAGAAAACCTAAACCACTTTAACAGTAAAATCAAGGTGTTAGTTATTTCCCATTTACATAGCATTGTCCTTTTCTGCACTGAAGTCATCCTAACTTTAAAATATAGTGTGGTGTGCTGTGTTCTGATGAGTACAGCAGCTCTGTGCAATAGTGAGAGCTGCATGCGGAAAGCCCCTTCTTACCTAATGTTTGGATTAATTAGGGAATCTCATCCCCTGACGTCCTTTTGGAGGACACACTTTATCACTCCAGTCTGTGTCTGTTTACCAAAGGAGAATAAGCAATCCAAGCTGGAGGAGAAAAAAAAATGCCCTGTCCTTCCTTAGTTTTTCACTAGAGTAATTGAGCAATTAGCAATGATTGATTGATTGGGGAGAGAGAGAAGAAGGAAACCCACCCGAGGACTTTGAACAAATCCATATAGTAGCTTTAAATTAGTGAGAGAAATGGCAGTAAGCGACTGAGGCCGCCAGACATCTGACTGCAGTGTGGCTGGGGAGGTGCGGTCCCTTCAGCTTAGAAGACAGATAAGAAAAATAAGACAGTGTGTTTAACACTGTGTGGCTGTGTGTGTGGACTTGTGCATTTAACTGCCCATGGAAGAGATGGATGTGTGGTTTAGAAAAGAGAAAGCCGTGAGGAGGAGGAGAGGTGGAAGGGGAATCGACAGTGTAATTAGTCTCTGAGTGATAGCAAAGTGGGGTCCAACAGCGATCATGTTTTCCCGGGAACATTGCAAATCCAGCATGCATTTTGGGAGGATATTGCTGTTACATGCTGTTAAATTCATGTGCTATCTGATCAAAAGACAACCGGGACAAGGCGATTTCCTTTCTGCATAGTCGACCTTAGGGTTTAATCCCACTCCAGCGGACATTTTGAGGTCATTGCTGATGAATAGCTAAGAAAGATTTACAGTTCTATTTGTTTTGTTTTTTTTATGTTACCTTCATCCTTTTTCATATCTGCAACTGAATCAAGTCTACATGCAGTACTTAACAGTTTTATTAGACCACCACCCAGTGAAAGGTTTATGCCACAGCTGCCCTAAATTAACAGTACTGGTAATTACCAAAATCATTTTTTATGTTTCTGTAATGGTTAATCCACCAGTATGTGCAAGCTCTTTAATCAAAATGATATTTTTAATGCTAAAATATAATTATTGATGTTATCCATGAATTTTCAAATTTCCTGTTTTACAAAAAAGCAGAAAAAAATAGGAAAGCACATTATTACTTTTTGATTAAGATGCCAAATTACAGTTATTTCCTTGCATTCCTGAAGAGAAAAATTAGTTTTAGTGGTTGAATGT
>VUQI01031882.1:0-36264 GCA_015106735.1 Paratilapia polleni
AATGCTCTCTTGGAGTAATTTTGGTAGGCCGGCCACTCCTGGGATGGTTCACCACTGCTCCAAGTTTTCTCCATTTGTGGATAATGGCTCTCACCATGGTTCACTGGAGTCCCAAAGCCTTAGAAATGGCTTTGTAACCCTTTCCAGACTGATTGATGTGAATGACTTTGTTTCTCAGCTGTTTGTTTAGATCGTGGCATGATGTGTTGCTTTTTGAGATCTTTTTGCCTACTTCACTTTGTCAGACAGGTTCTGTTTAAGTGATTTCTTGATTCAACAGGTCTGGCAGTAATCAGGCCTGGGTGTGGCTGGTAAAATTGAACTCGGCTTTCTAAAAAATGTGGTTAATCCCAGTTAATTCATGATTTAACAAGGGGGGCAATTACTTTTTCACAGAGGGCCAGGTAGGTTTGGATATCTTTTTTCCCTTAATAAATGAAATCATCATTTAAAAACAGCATTTTGTGTTTGCTTGTGTTATCTTTGTCTAATATTTAAATTTGTTTGATGATCTGAAACGTTTAAGCGTGACAAACGTGCAAAAAAATAAGAAATCAGGAAGGGGGCAAACACTTTTTCACACCACTGTATATAAAAAGTAAGAAAATTCTTATTTCAAGCTGACTCCAAGAAATTGGTCAAAGCATTCATATCAAGCAGGTTAGACTACTGTAACGCTCTATTTGGAGGATAATCCAAATCATCACATCATCATAACAAATCTCCACAGAGATCCCTTTCATCAATCTGAATCTAAAATCTTATCCAACATTTGCTTCAACAACAGGAAACAGACTCTTGCTCCAACAGCCCGGTCCTAAAATAAACGAGGCACCCTGTTTATAATTGCGTGCAGTGGTAATATCCGTAATTGTTAATGCCAAATTGTGACCCTACCATCCAAATGTCAGTTTGGCCATAATTTAGGAGATAAAAATAATCAGCATGAGGTTATTTTTGTCTCCAGTGAGCTTAATATTATTATAAATTAAATGCATTTATTTTTAAACTAATGTTACCTGATATTTTGGGGACTTTTGGGGGAGTTCCTCACTGTTTTCAGGCATTTTATAAACTGATGTAATGACTTGTTTTATATTAAGGGCGTTACTGTATGAATGTCTGTTATCATCAAATACTGCTGCTCTAATGAATGCAGAGATCAATCACTAAATATAAACTCTAAACATCGAATGGATTTTTTATGTCCTGCAAGATACCTTTGCAACAAATGGTTCTCCTACATTTGCTTGCACTAACAAAAAAGTTTTCTTTGTGAATTCTGTGAGTTATGCTCTGCTTTTTGCCATAAAGGCAGCAGCTAATAATTATATTAATTAACAGTTAAGTTGCTAATTATGTGCTTGATTAAGTCATAAATTTTCCTTTAAAACATCAGAAAGTTGTGATGAAAATGTCTGTGGTGAAGTCTTTAAATTGCTTGTTTTGTCTGACAAAATGTCCAAGACCCAAATTTAACTTTAGGTTCATTTAATTTTCTGTGATGATAAGAAAAAGAAATGCAGTAATTCATGTTGAAGAAGGTGGAATCTTAAAATGGTATACAGTTAGGTCCATAGGTTTTTGGAAAATCACAGTTTTTGTAGTTTTGCCTGTGTACACCACCACAGTGGATTTTAAATCAAACAATCAGTATGTAACTGAAGTGTAGACATTCAACTTTAATTCAAATGGTTTAACAAAAGTATTGCATTAACTGTATAGGAATTACAGCCATTTTATACATAGTCCCCCATTTTCAGAGGCTCAAAAGCAACTCAGAAGTTGGACAGTTGGCTGAGAAGCAATTTCATGGCCAGGTGAGGCCTGTTCCCTTGTTGTTTCATGACAAATGAAGCCAACAAAAGACCTGGAGTTGAACTCGCATTTATTAGCTGTTGACTGAAAATATCAATATGAGGTCCAAAGAGATGTGAGTGCAAGTGAAGGAGGCTGAAAAAACAAAATAACTATCAGACAGACAGCAAAAACTTTAGCAGTGGCAAAATCAACAGCCTGGTTCATTCTTAAAAGGAACAAATGCACTGACCAGCTCAGCAACACCAAAAGGCCTGAAACCATTTCCATGGTTTAAAAAAACAACTTCACAACATCTCATTAAGTTAATAACACTCTCCAGGCAGTAGACATATTATTGTCAAAGTCTACAATCAAGAAATGTAAATACAGAGGGTTTACAACAAACCACTGGTTACACTCAAGAACAAGAAGGCCAGATTAGACTTTACCAGAAAACATTTAAAGAAACCTGCCCAGAGCTGGAAAATAAAGAATCTTTGGACAGATGAAACCAAGAATAACTTGTACCAGAATAATGGGAAGAAAGGTATGGAGAAGGAGAGAAACAGCTCATGATCTGAAGCATACCACATTATCTGTCAAACATGGTGGAGGCAGTATTATAGCATGGACATGTGTGGCTGCCAATGGAACCGGGTCACTAGTAAGTAAATAAGTAAGTAAAACTTATTTATAAAGCACATTTAAACACTGAAAAATCCGCCCAAATGCTGTACAAAATAAAAAAACAATAAAAAATTAATAAAATGCTATAAAAAAAAAACATGCCCAAAAGCACAAAGTAAGACAATAACCACCAGTCACAGACATAGTCAAGAGGTTATGAATCCAGGAATGCCATAGAATACAAGTAGGTATTGATGATGTGACTGCTGATAGAAGTAGCAGGATGAATTCTGAAGTGTTCAGAGCTGTACTCTCTGCTCAGATTCATCCAAATGCTGCAAAACTGATCAGACAGCTCTTCACAGTGCAAATGTATAATGACCCAAAGCAAACTGCAAAAGCAACGCAAGATCGAGACCAAATGGAGCCATTGGTGAAGACAGCATTTTGCCTTCAGAGTCCTTTGATCAGCTGGATCTACCAGACCACGTGAGACCTACAACACAAATGCCTTTCTCAAGGCAAAGAAATGGGATATTCTTCGATGACAAGCTAGTCACATGACTCACATCAACAGAGCATGCTTTTCAGTTACTGAAGACAAAACTGAATGTAGAGAGACCCAGAAACAAGCAGCAACTGAAGGTGGCTGCAGTAAAGGCCTACCAGAGTGTCTCAAGGGAGGAAATGCAGCAACTGGTGATGTCCATTGATTATAGACTTCAGGCAGTCATTGACTGCAAAGGATTTTCATTCAAGTACTAAAAACAATCCTTATATATAAAAGTGTTAGTTTGTCCAGCCTTGTTACTTTGGAGCCTCTGAAAATGGGGGACTGTGCATAAAAATGTCTGTAATTCCTAAACAGTGAATGGAAATTTTTTGTTAAACCCCTTGAATTAAAGCTGAAAGTCTGCACTTCAGTCACATCTTGATTCTTTGATTTAAAATCCATTGTGGTGGAGGCAAAACTACAAAAATTGTGTCCAAAAACGTATGGACCAAAAAGACTTAAATACTTAAACACCTTATTGGTTTATTGTCAATTTATTATTATTGCCCAAAAGCATGTTTTCCATTCATTTTAACAACAAAACAGAGAAAAGAGGATAACTCCACATCTGAAACTGCTATTTTTGCTTAATAACTGTATTAAATGTGATTATGATTGTCTCTGCAGGTTTCCACGTCATCCCCAATCTGTCTCACATCGTCCCAGAGAGTTGTCTGCTGATCTTTGTTGGCCTGCTGGTGGGTGGCATCATCAAAACAATCAGTGGGGATCCCCCCATCCTTGACTCCGAACGCTTCTTCCTCTACCTGCTGCCTCCCATCATTCTGGATGCAGGCTATTTCCTGCCTATCCGTACCTTCACAGAGAACATTGGCACCATCCTGATGTTTGCAGTGGTGGGGACAGTGTGGAATGTCTTTTTCATCGGTGGGATGATGTACGCCGTCTGTCAGATTGATGCGGCCGAGCTGGGCGACGTGACCCTGCTGTCCTGCCTGCTGTTCGGCTCCATCATCTCGGCCGTGGACCCCGTGGCCGTCCTGGCGGTGTTCGAGGAGATCCACATCAATGAGCTGCTGCACATCCTCGTGTTCGGGGAGTCTCTCCTAAACGACGCCGTCACTGTGGTGAGCAGAGTTCATGTACTTAAATCCTGTATTTAAGTACCATTTAGAAGTACTTTTAGGTTTTGGCTTCTGACTCTATTAGTGTTCATTTGGGGTCATTGTAACGCTTCAGATGTCTGTGAGTAGTTAGTCATTTCACCAAAAAGACATTTTTCTGTCTGACTTCCTCAGATGCTTCCATTTTAAAAGTATAAAAAGCCAACAGCAGTCTAATTAATCACTGTTTTACAAAAGTCTAATACAAATTTTGTGTTGTCCTTCCTCATTAATCATCCCCTCAGACCCCTGAGAGTAAGGGTGTTTTCACACCTATGCTGTTTAGTCCATTTAAATCCAACTCTGGTTCTTTTTCCCCCTTGGTGTGGGTCGTTTGTGCAGATGTGAACACGGTAATCGCACTCGGGTGCGGACCAAAACAACTGTACCGAGACCCTTTGGAGGAGGTGGTCTCAGTCCAGTTCCAAACAAACTCCAAAGCAGTTCGTTTATGGTGTGAACGTGATCTGACCCAATTACCATGTGTTCACTGCAGGTTTGAGCTAAACGCCTTCCCATAGCCAGACACGCTTTGCATTCTGGGATGCGGCAGGGTACGATAGATGTGCAGAGTACACAAACTGTCAGTACGGGCTGCAACTAGCTGTAAAATGAATGTAAATTCTCCATGTTATCCCCCTGGCCAGAACACAGCACCTTCTTCCTGTATCTACTTTTGTTGCTCCCATCTCAGACAGATCTGACCAATAAGCGGATTGAATGTTCTCACGTGGTTTGTAGTGGTGCATTTTGGTTCACCTGGAGTTTTCTCTGTGTGAAAAGAAACTGAACCAAGGGAAAAAAGCTACAAGTTTACAAACTCATCAACTGATTTGGACCAGAGTACACAAATTATAGGTGTGAAAACGCCCTAAATCAGTGCCTCCCAGGTTCCCCAAAAGCCCAAATTTAAAAAGAAATTTGGGTCTATGTGGCCTGATTGTTCAAATACCAAAGTAAACATTTTCAAATTTCTACTTTTTTTCTATGCAGGGTTTCTTCTAATGTATCACAAGCTTGTTTTACCTGCTCAGCTGACATCCGTCCACTTATGTCCTCTAATTACAGTTAATTCATCCGTCACTGTATGTAAGTGAGGCTTAGTTCAGCGCTTTCTTGCTGGTGTAATCTTTCCCCTAATGTTGGAAGTGGGAAATAAACTCCTCAGTGAGTCTCTCTCTCTCTGCCACTGTATCTGCTCAGAGGTTCAAACAGCTAAATCTATACCACTTTATTAGGTACACCTGTTCAACTGCTCGTTAACGCAAATGTCTAATCAGCCAATCACATGGCAGTACGTCAATGCATTTAGGCATGTTGATATGGTCTGGTCTGATGAATCTTGATTTCTGCTGCAACATTCAGACGGTAGGGTCAGAAATTGGCATAAACAACTCAAAAGCATGGATGCAGCAGGATAACGCACCATGTCACAAAACTCAAATCATCTCAAACTGGTTTCTTGGAGCATGAGTTCATTGAGTTCATTATACTCAAATGGCCTCCACAGTCACCAGATCTCAATCCAATAGAGCACCTTTAGGATGTGGTGGAACAGGAGATTTGCATCATGGATGTGCAGTTGACAAATCTGCAGCAACTGGTTGATGCTATCATGTCAATATGGACCAAAATCTGTGAGGAATGTTTCCAGCACCTTGTTGAATCTGTGCCATGAAGAATTCAGGCAGTTCTGAGGGCAAAAGAGGGTCCAAACAAGTACTAGCAAGGTGTGCCTAATAAAGGGGTGTGCAGTTTACTGATAGTGTAAAAATAAAATCTAAGCAGGAACTCTCTCATTTTAGGAGCTTCACTTTTCCTTGATAAAGTTTCTAAACAATTGCAGTTTAATTTTCTTTTGATCACCTAGTAAAAATACAGTTTAACATGCATTAGATTATCAAAATAAAGTGTATTTTTTAGATCCATGAAATAAATATGAACAAAATCCAGAGCAAACCAAAGAATAAAAAACTCTGTAACGAAACTCTGTTTCTGCTTCAGGTTCTGTATCACCTGTTTAAGGAGTTTTCTCACGAGAGAACTGTGACTGTCACCAACACCCTCCTCGGTGTCATCTCTTTCTTCGTGGTGTCCCTGGGAGGCGTCATGGTGGGCGTCATCTACGGCATCCTGGGAGCTTTTACATCCCGCTTCACCTCGCACACGCGTGTCATCGAGCCGCTGTTTGTCTTCCTCTACAGCTACATGGCTTACCTCTCAGCGGAGGTCTTCCACCTGTCAGGGATCATGTCGTAAGTAGATGAGTCCTCAGTCTCTGTGCCTAGTGATGAAAATCTGTCATGCATACTGTATGTGGTAAATCTCAGAAGATATTCTGACCACTTCATAGTTTTAGTGTTGTAGATGCATTTCTATACAGCCTGTACTTAATATCTCATAATTACAAAGTAATGTAACAGTTCCCGAGAATTTAAGCCAAATTATTTCAGATGTGGTTGCTGCCCCTTTGCACTGTTACCGTAGTTTGAAATAAAAGTCTGCACAGTCACTCATCACATAGAACAAGATGTTCAACCCAAGCCTTAAATGAAAATGTAATTAGAAAACAAGCTACATGACACCTTGCAGCTTTAAACTTCAGAGAAACTTCTATGAAACCTCATGATGTTAAGTCCTCCTTTCCCTTCCCAAACAGTTTGATCGCTTGTGGCGTGATTATGCGGCCGTATATGGAGGCCAATATCTCCCACAAGTCCTACACCACCGTCAAATACTTCCTGAAGATGTGGAGCAGCGTGAGCGAAACACTCATCTTCATCTTCCTCGGTGTTTCCACGGTGGCTGGTCCTCACAAATGGAACTGGATCTTCGTCATCTTCACACTGATATTCTGTCTGGTGTCCAGAGTGCTGGGTCAGTACAACAAAACACGATAAAACAGGAATTTCTCAGTTCCCTGCACTACTAATGCTACAATAATCATCTTTGTAATATACTATGTCACTGATTCATTAAGGATGTTATACTTAAAGATGGTAGAGACCCATTAAAAGAGATGTTGTAGCCTTTTGTTGAAAATGAATCTGGCCTTCTTCAACTCTCTTGATCATTTGTTATTAGGGGCTTGTTTAATAAACTGATCATCAAATAAATATATTAAAACATGTGGTTTTAAATGCCCCATAACCATGTAAAAATCAACTTGGTCTTCTGCAGTGAGAGGCCGTATTAAGCTTGGCTAGTTTGTGCTTTTATCAAACTTGTTTTATTCCTTTCTTTTTACTCTATAATTTAAGATTTATCTTTTATTTTACTTGGATGGTGTAAAATTTTAGTTCCTCTGATACTGGAATATCAAAACTGATTTTCACTTTAATAAAACAGGAAAAAATATGTAAATTTTAGGTTTAGCTTTATCAGAGACAATTCAGGAGAGCTGTTTCACTTTGTAGTAATCCTATTATACAGAAAGTGGCTGCAGTTCAGTTTAGGCTGGAGGGCAGCAGGGGGCGCTCATGAATAGGAACGACCTGAAGGCTAAAATAATCATTCACACCTATTTCTGGACACAAAAAAAGCCCACATATTATTTTAGCTTTCATTAATACAGAATGGATAAGGTGTTTGAATTGAACTAAAATGACACTTGTGTCCTTTGGTTGTTTTTTTCTTACAGGGAAGCAAATTTTGCCAATAAAACACTGTCACTCTGCTAAAGCTTACTTGATTGGCCTGTTAAGGATTTACGACAGGACACACTCCCTTGATGGCAAATGTTAAACAGACATTAGGAGTGTAGTTAAACCACAACATAAAGCTACATGTGTGTATCAGAAGCAGCTGGTTGTGGTGGTTGGATGTGACGCTATCAGGAGGCTGCTGCAAATTCTGTGAAATGCCTGAAATCAAAATGGCGTTACCCATGCTGCTGTGGGATTTGTAATACTCACAGAAAGGTATTTTACTCCAATTAAAACCTGAAGAAAATCTAAAAATTGAACTATATCTGTTGTCTACTTCTGTTCTATTAAAAACATGGTTACATTTTTAGAAGAATGCTGGCCTGTTCAACTTGCCTGTTTTATTAAACCGGACATGGCGAGGGCTGATGTCCACTTTCCAAGCGAGGCTTTTCTTGCTAGCATCCTAAAGGATTTATTAAAACTTTCTTTCTGTTACAATGATAAATCACAGAGGGCTCATTTACTTGCTAATACTAGTTGTGTTTCCACACAAGGCGCAGAAGGAAAATGACTACAGAGCAGTGAAAGCAGAGCCAGCGGCAGCTTGTTTAGCACGCTGGTCTCCCGTCAGTGTCCTGTCAAAGATCAGAGGTTTGTCCACAATGGGCAAACAGCCAGAACAAGCTGCTGATGTCTCAGCTTAACAGGGACACGCCCTTCAAATCAACTGGCGCTACAGATTGTAGTGGAATTGGAAGCAAGCAGAGTTGAGCCTGCTTCGAGAGACAATAGCCAACTGCAGCCACAAGATGATAATGTAAAGGATGGTCCGAGCAGGAGGTGAGAGAAGCTTATTGGAAAGAATGCTGTTTGAGTTGGAAAGAGAGAGATCGCTTTCACTTTGATGTCTGTTTTTAGATTCCACAGGGCAAGCAGTGCTTTCCTTGCTTGCCCTGTGAAATCAGTGCTCTCCTTGCTTGCCCTGACAAAACGCCACTGGTTTAATCATAGGTGTACAGTCATGGCCAAAGGTTTTGGCAGTAGCACAAATTTTGTGTTTCATACACTTTGCCGCTTCAGTTTCTGTTTGGACTATTCTTTACATGTTTCTATGATATAGTGAAGAACAATCATATCATAATAATCCTGAGTTTCAAAGACTTTTATTGGCAAATAACTCAAAATTTTGTTTTTGGCAGCGGTGCCACTTTGGCCAGGACTGTAGTACTCCACCCTTTCATCCAAATATCGTTACTTCTGGCTTCCAGAGGTCAAAACACTATCTATGATTCATCAAAATAGCTACTTTCAGCTGCTCCCGTGTCACAGCAGGTAGCTCTGGATGTTTGATTTGGCAGAGTTTTACGCTGGATGTCCTTCCTTCCACTTCCCCAAAGGGGATTTGTGTCTCCCGCTGGAACTTTGATTCTTCAAAATGGGGAGTGCAAATCAGTGGGTCACGTCATGCTGGCTTTTGTCCCTACTGTCTTTTGGCCGTGACTGTAGTGCTGCCAGAGCACAAGGAAATGACGCTCTGCCACTTTTTTCCTCATGCAAGAGCCAATAAAGACAAACTGAGTGGTCACATTGATAATTAACTGCGTTGGTTAATTCATAACTTGAACAATTAGATTAAATATAATATGCAAAAAAAACAGCTAAAAGGGTAAAAGTTAATGTAAACTAACACTGGGAACCTGTTCTTTATAAATCCATTCATGTTTTTTTCTGTGTATTTCAGGAGTCATCGGGCTCACGGCCTTCATCAATAAATTCCGTATTGTGAAACTGACCAAAAAGGACCAGTTCATTATAGCCTACGGTGGCCTGCGAGGTGCTATAGCCTTCTCACTGGGGTTCCTGCTGACTGACAATAAAACGAAGAACTTATTCCTCACTGCCATCATCACCGTCATCTTCTTCACTGTCTTCGTGCAGGTGAGAACAGCCGAAGTTAGAAAAGAAAAGGAAACGAAATAAACAAAAATTATGATTACTTTATAACACGATCACCTGTTAAAAGCAATTTTTTAAAAAAAGTACGGCAAATAAAATACACAAAAACCAGACATGAATAAAACTTGCAGTATGTTTTTTAAAATCTGATTCCTGTTTCTGTCTTCAGGGAATGACGATCAGGCCTCTGGTGGAGCTCCTGGCTGTGAAGACAAAGAAAGAGAGCAAAGAATCAATTAATGAGGAGATCCACACACAGGTGACAATTTCAATCATTCCCTCCATGATTTATAAAACAAAAAACAAAAAAGAAACACTGAGCGACATCAGTCCTTTTCAATATGTGATATTTAGTTATAGCTAAAGACTTAAATGATGTATAAAGACTTAAAATGTGTAAATAACAGCTTCTACAAACTTATTTTGCTTTCAGTTCCTGGACCATCTCCTCACAGGAATTGAAGCCATCTGTGGTCATTATGGACATCATCACTGGAAGGACAAGTACGATTTTCTTAATGTATACACTCTGTCTCCTCCATCTTTGTCATTCACTGTTTTAAGTTAAAATATGATGTCGGGAGGGATGTCTCAAAAAGAGGAAGGCTGAGAGGATGAAGTTCTCCAAAGAACTTGATTCTGACAATTTCCAAATCAATTTTTTAAATTAATAAAACCCCAGCCAACAGAAATAAGCAAATATTTTTGCTTTTATCACACAGGATCAGTCCTTAAGTTAAGTTATACAGTCATGTGAAAAAAGTTTTCCGACTCTCTCTGCAGTCCTGTGAAAAACTAAGTACACCCCATGATTCAGTAGCTTGTAGAACCACTTTTAGCAGCAATAACTTGAAGTAATGGTTTTCTGTATGACTTCATCACTCTCTCACATCGTTGTGGAGAAATTTTGGTCCACTCCTCTTTACAATGTGGCTTCGGTTCATTGAGGTTTGGGGGCATTTGTTTATGCACAGCTCTCTTAAGCATTTCAATTGGGCTGAGGTCTAGACTTTGACTGGGCCCTTGCATGATTGATTCTTTTCTTTTTCAGACATTCTGTTGTAGATTTGCTGCCATATTTAGGATCATTGTCCTGCTGCACGACCCAGTTTAGGCCAAGTTTTAGCTGTCAGACAGACGGCCTCATGTTTGACTTTGGTATACAGAGGAGTTCATGGTCGACTCAATGACTGCAAGGTGCCCAGGTGCTGTGGCTGCAAAACAAGCCCAAATCATCACCCCTCTACCACCCTGCTGCCAGTTGGTATGAGGTGTCTGTGCTGATATGATGTGTTTGGTTTAATTAATCAAGAGCATTTGATTGGCAGCGTCTGGCTGCTACTTACCCTCTTAATTCCTATGGAAGCCGTACTTAGTTTTTCTAACTGCATAGAGTCACACACGTGTAATTTCTCTTGATTGATATAACGGTACTGTACTACATTTACCTTGTCGCACAATACCATCATCAGTGCAGGACTTTTTAATGTTTTTATGGAGTGGTATTGGTGCAGTTAATTAAAGGATCTGAATACCTCCTGTCTTCTGTATAAGCATCTGTACATACCCCACTTTTGTAAAGCACAAAAATTTGAAAATAACTTGTATGAAACAGTTTTTTCTCCTCTATTCAGGCTGAATCACTTCAATAAGACCTATGTGAAGAAGTGGCTGATCGCAGGCGAGCGCTCCACCGAGCCTCAGCTCATTTCCTTCTACAACAAAATGGAGCTGAAACAGGCGATGATGCTGGTGGAGAGCGGGAGCGCCGCCAAGCTGCCCACAGTTGTGTCATCCGTCTCCATGCAGTAAGTGTTAGACACAAGTCCTGAGAGCAGATTCTTGTTGTTTAGGAACTGCTTTCCATGTGAGGGTATTCCTAAAAAAGAGTAACCAGGACATACCACTATTATTTGGGTGAACTAACGCTTTAATCCTAATTCGTTTTGTGGAAGATATGACTCTCTTTAACTCTCTTTAACCAAAACAAAAATCAAGTTAAAAAATCTCACCTGAGGAAGTCCAAGGGGGAGTTTTTCTTTGATTCTGCTGAGCTGTTTGTAATAAATGAGGTCAGGCCCACCAAAAACAATGACGCTGCATAAAAACATGTTTACCTTTTGTGATTTTACCCAGAAAAGGTAAACATGTTTATGTGATTAGCAATTTTACCTTTTAACTCCAAAAAATATCCAAATAAGACATTAAAATCATGTTGAAACACTCCGCCTCATTTTGTGTTTTAGGGACATTAAAACCTAACTGATAGCCTTTAAAAGGTGTGAGTTTCCAGGTTATGTACATTAAATGATTTGTTCTTTGTTCACTCACAGAAACATCCAGGCCAAAGGGCCAACCAGACGACGAGCCATCCCGAGCATCTCAAAGAGTCGTGAGGAAGAGATCAGAAAGGTGCTGCGAGCCAACCTGCAGAAGACCCGACAGAGGGTGAGGAGGACATCGACAGTTTGTTTAAGCCTGTGGATGGGATTAGTCCAGTTTGAGTGTTTGGCTGCGTGTTCATGATTTGTCAGAAAGGTCAGTCTTTGTAAATTTATGTGTATCTGACGCTGTGATTCGTGGCTTTTTTCCTCCTCTGCAGCTTCGCTCGTACAGCAAATATGACCTGCTGATCGACCAGTTTGAAGACAATATGACCGAGGTTCAATTCAGGAAGCAGAGGGAGATGGAGCGAAGGGTGAGTTTCACCTCTGACTCTAAAAGAGTCCACTTAACTTTTATCTGAGACTGGTTTGTGCTCATTTTTGGACACTTGACAAAGTATTTCCTATTGGTCTTGTTCACATTTATGTTACTGTTTTGCACTGATGCCTGAATGGTATCAAACTGTAAAATCACTCAAAAGTCCACATTTCAAATCTGTCCAAAAACTCAATTACAGTTAAAAACAATTAAACCTTAACATTTTTTATCATTATGGGCTCAGAAATGAGAATCTGTAGTTTTCTGTCATATAAGGTCACACAGCTTCACTGCCTTTACTGTGCACAGACCCATCATGCTTACTGTCGTGCACAGTCAAACCCTGCATAAGGGGAGCTTTGCACTGGTGAGTTTAAAATATGATTGAACCTCTTTAAATTGAACCAAACTATAACAAAGATGTTCAGCAGATGTGAGGCCTGAGGTTGCAAGTTCGTCTGAGGATTTAGGTCGTCTCAGTGTCCTCTGTCTATTCTTAGAATCCCAGACTAACTTCATGATGGTGAGAACAGGAGTCTTGGGACTCCTTGTTCTTCTTGTGCTTGAAGATAATTTTACCATGAATATGTTTTGGTATGGATAAGAATGAATACTGTCCGAAGTACCTACAACTTTTGCACAGTTCTGTGTGCCGTTGTCGAGATTGTGATTGTTGTCTGTGATTTCCTGTGAAGTCCTTCCTTAAACTCTGTTATGTTTCTCTGACAGATGAGTCACTACCTCACAGTCCCTGCAAACCGCCAGGAGACGCCCTCCGTGAGAAAAGTCGTATTTCAACCAGGTCAGTCTAAGAGTAGGATTTTGAAAAGTCTGCTTCATGTGAATGAAAATCATATTCACTGCTTTAAAGTCACAGATAGTTTTGTTTGTTAGTTTGTGGTGCTGGTGTCTTTTGGAGCCTTTTTCTGAAAAATAGTGTGGCCCACTGTGTGGTACAGACCATCAAGAAGTTTGTGCTTCAGTTTTGATGTGGGAAATTTGAGTAGTTCATTAGTCTGTTGCTTTTACAAGTACGTATGTATAATGATGATGATAATAGAAAGTAATAATGGCAATGTTAAAATGAAGGGAAACTTTGCATAGAAACAAATAGAAAACAAAAATTGCTGACAACTATAACAGAAAAAATACACAAGAAAATTAAAAAATGATGCACAAGCAAAAACAAAATGATAAGAGATGATGGAAGGACAAATAGATAAATACTTTATTTATCCCAGATTTAGTAAATTCTTTAAAAGAGAGGGAGACAACATTAAATAAAAGCACGTTTATAAAAAGTTTATTAAAAGTAACGTGAAGGAAGTCACTGATTTTACGAGTCTCTCCTCAAGCAGGTCCCTCCAAAACCGAGGAGCTTTGCAGTGACTCCAAATCTTGCTCCTGGAGTTTATGTACTGTATCTGTTATGAACAATCTGTGGTTTGGTTTTTTTCCACTCAGGGAATTTTCTGCTCACTGCTGCAAATGCTTAGTATTAAACACAGAGAATGAGTCCTTACAGGGATCAATAAAGGATATCGTACCTTTTATCTCCTATTGTGTCCGCAGTGGATGACCTAATCGGGTTATACTGCATTTAGTATCAGATTTAGCAACATGGAATTTCTTGGGATTTTAGCCTATAATAACCAGATTATCATAAGCGTTTAGACGTAGAGGAAATTTTTGATTAAATGTATAAGGCGGCACATTTATGACTTCAATAACTTTGCAAGTATATGGTTTCACCTGTGAACTTATGTTTTTTTTCTTGTAATATTACCACCCTCATTACTGAACCAACTGCCTAGAAGTGGTCATGAATAATGTTTTGATTAATAATAAATATTATTCAATACATGATTTATAAACAGAAGCAAAGGAAAACATAAACTATTAATGGTAAAAATCAGTTTAATGTAGATTTTTTTTTGCTTGTGTTTGTGTATTTTCCACATTTTGTATTATTTTCACTACAAGAAGTTTATATTTTTTCTGTTTAACACTTTATTCTTCTCACTATAAAATATACAGATATTAAAGAATAACTTCTTCATGTAAGCAAATATGAGATGCATGCCATAAAGTATTTAAAAAAAAAAAAAAAACTGGCTAATTGCTAATTAACCAAATCTAAAATAAAGGCACCTGTAGACGGTGTTAAATCGCTAATGGCTCCCCTCGCTTCATTTCCCAGAGCACAAAGTTTACACCTACGATGACAGCGAGAGCCCCCGAGGCCCGGCTTCTCTGTCAAGTCCCAGCCCTTCTGATGCCGTCAGCCTGCTGAAGGAGACCCCCGAGAGGCCCAATCAGAGCAGCACGCCGAGGGCCAGCGGTGATGGCGAGCTGAAGGCCGAAGACAAAGACAACCAGGAGGAGCAACTGAAATTATCACGCTGCCTTAGTGACCCCGGTCCAAAACAAGAGGAGGACGAGGATTGCGCCTTCCTGCCATAAATGAAGCACACTTACAGTACTCTCCATTTCATGATCTGCACATGTAATCTGTTGTGTTCTGCAGGAAGCCCTGGAGAAAAGGGATCTGTAGCAAAGCTCGATATTTATCATTTAAAGTGTTGTATATTTGTGATATAAGATTATGCAAATCTTACATGTGTTTTTTCATAAGTTCACAATGTTTTTTTATCATGCAACATGCAACATGCAGCATTGCCAAAGCATGCATCAGAGGACATTTCTTGTTTAAAGTTTTTATACCAGCCTCAAGTTTCAGTATCTTGAATTTTAACATGCAGATGATGAAGGTTTTAACAAGCTTGAAGCACCAGACGGGTGGAGTTTGTCCCCTCAAAGCACAGAATAAGAAACATAATGAAGTAGAACCCAGCTGATAAACTGTCTCCGCTGTCAGTATTTATCTGTCTCAGATATGTATCACAGACTGAAATATCTAAACAACCCTTTGATGGGTTGTCTTGAAGTTTTGTTTATTCATGGTGCCCAGAGGATGAATCCTGTCAACTGTAATGCTTCACAGATTTTTCCTCTGGCACCACTGTGAGGTTGACTTTTTTTTAAACTAAAATATCTCTTCAAGTATCGAATGTATTGCGGTTAAGATTTTTCAGACCTTCATGTTGCCTTCAGCACATACTCCAAGGACTAAAGTCATAGTTATGGCTACATCCTGCGTATACTAACCAACCAAGCTCACTGAAAAGCCTTCAGTTGATCCAAAACACCACAGAGAGTGCTAACAGGAGTCAGAAACACAGATCGTATTTCTGCCATATTGGCATTGAATTTAAAATCATTCTCCTCAAATACAAAGTCCTAAATAATCAGGCCCCATTGTAACTTAAAGAGTTCATAGTAGCATATTATCCTCTCACACTGCAGGCTTACTTGTGGATCCTTGAGTTTCTAAAAGTAGACGGGGAGGCAGAGCCTTCAGCTTTCAGACCCCTCTCCTGTGGAACCAGCTCTCAGTTTGGAAGACATTCACCCTCTCTACTTTTAAGGTTAGGCTTGAAACATTACTTTTTAATAAATATAGTTAGGGCTGGATCAGGTGAGCCTTATTATGCTGCTATAGAGTCAGGCTGCTAGGGGACTTCACATGGTCCACTGGGCACTTGTTCTCAACTCCCCTCTTTCACTCCACGTGGATATGCCAATACTGCATGTGATTCTCTCTTCCGTAGTTTGTGTTTTGTCCAGTCTCTCCTTTTACTCTTCTCTTTCCCCTCAGCCTCCAACCAGTCGTGGCAGATGGCTGCCCCTGCCTGAGCCTGCTTCTGCTGGAGGTCTCTTCCTGTTGTAAAGGAGTTCTTCTTCCCCAGTGCTGATGTGACATCAACACTTGTTATAAAAACAAACTAAATCTAAATGCATCAGACTGAAGTAAAACATCTGACACTAATGTTTTCATGACATAGTCAGTATTTTCATTGTACAGTCTAAACCCGTTTTGATCTCATGTAGACAGGGGCAGTATAACCACTGCATAATAACGTATATTTAAAAAACACCCCTTCCAATTTTTCCCTTTCTTTAAGTCTAAAGAAGTACATTCTAAAAATGTTCACCTGAGCCATAGCTGAGCTTTTTAAAAAGCTGAAGCCAAAAGTCCAGTGAGAGACACCCCTTACATTGACTGTGCTCAAAATGATTGTATTATTTCCTGTTCTTGTTTTTGCCTGAGAAGTCTTAAGGAAAATGTGTAATTTAAACAACGTATCTCAGATTTTCCACATACTGTCATTACATGTAAATTACAATGTACAGATCAGGAAGACACAAAACATCACAACAAAAATATTTTACATATTTATGATTCACACAGCTCATCTAGATCCAGAAATACTTTTAATTTTTCATTAATCTTCCCTGTTATGTGAGGCTGGCGTGACCATGAAAAATTTTCACACTTCGCAAAGCCACCCAGTGGGCCATTTGGTGCATGTCTGACGCTCCTGTTCTACATGCATCAAACTAGATGTTATAACAAGGTTTATCAGAGTCATGTGCCACGGTGTGGCTTGCAGTGTCGCGGCACCTTAAATCTCCCGCTCTGAGCAAATCTGGATGCATCTTAGCCAAATTTCTCTAATTGAGAAAAATAAATAAAAATGATTATTTTATTAAAAAAGAAAAGAAAAAACATAAAATAATCTTGACCTGTATCATTCCTGAATCATCAGACTCGTATCAGCTATTTAAAATCCTACATTGGTCAGGCTGCGCAGAAGTATAAATATTAGTATTTTAATATATTTACACTGTTTGAAGTGTCCTGAAAAGGCCAATCTGGTGATCCAAGGATGTTAACGGGGTTAAAAATTAGAAATAAACTGCAGATATCTGTGAACAAGCTTAGCACTGTGTTTATCTTTAAAACTGTCGCTGCATGTCTGCTCAGTGTTTTCTCAGGGAATTCAACAGATGCCGTGTTTGTATGAATAAAATGTGGTCCACAGTTTATAATGTGACTGTCTTTGTACGCTAAAGTGTTTCCAGCGTTTGTCAAATCGAACGGGGTGTTGGTTATATTTCCACATTTTGGAAACAAAGCTCTTTTTTTGTTTGTGTTCCTGTTAACTGAGCATGCTCCGAGACTTTTATCGAGTGTTTAAAGAGACTGGATTGCCTGAGCTTTTGCTGCCTGCACACATTTGCCTTAAAAGTGTTTTTTGCTCTTTGTGCTTTTACCAGTTGTAATGTTGTTTATATTACATATTATGTTTATATTTTGCAAAAATAAAAAAGGGGTGAAAGACGTAAAGGAAAGCTTTGATTCCTGTCTGAAATAAAAGTTTCTTATTGTTGATTTTGTTTGATGGTGAAAGATAAAAATCCTACTGTACAGGCGGTAGAGAGAAAAGGGTGGAGTAACTGCCTTAGTGCAGGAATACTTTAAAGATGTCAGGTTTAGAAATTACATTCTACATTTCATACTGTGAATGAGGACTAATGGAGGAGTTCAGCCTACTGAGGCTCACAGTGGAAAGGCAATTAAAAAAATAACAGGGAGTTTTTAGTCCCCAACATGCCAACCAGCAGCGCGTGATGGGACTGTGCCAACATCCTTTGCAGACAACAAGAGCAGCAAACATGGACTTCAACGGCACCTGGAAAGTTTATTCTGAGGAAAACCTCGAGGAGTTTCTTAAAGTTGTTGGTAAAAATATTTAAAAATCTAAAGGATTTATTTATTTATTTAATGCATATATGTAAAAAATAAATTATACTTTTTTTGTTTGTTTGGTTGTAAATGTATCCTCAAGGTGCACCTGAAATGATTATCAAAATGCGTAAGGACATGAAACCAGTGATGGTTATAGAGCAGAACGGCAAAGACTTCACCTACACCATGAAGACTCCAGTCTGCACCAAAGTCCACTCGTTTAGCCTTGGAAAGGAGACAGAAATGACTGCTGTGGACGGCAGAAAGATTAAGGTAATTCATGCTCAACACATTTTGACTTTTAAGAGCTCAGAGTTTTGTGAATTTAAGTGCAGAAATTAAAAGGGTCAAAGAATCTGATTCATGCAGCTACAATAATCAAGGGATGAGTCTCTGCTGGTGTTTATTTGAATCTTTGGTTGTTATTGACTGCTAGAATGATTTTGTTCCCGGTCAGTGCATTGTCAGAGAGGAGAACGGAAAGCTGATGGCTAAAAATGACAAGTTCACTTCTGTCAGAGAGATCCAAGGGGATGAAATGATCGAGGTGAGTGGCTTTAATTCTTCTTAAAACTGCTGTGAACTGTTTTTTTTAATGTGAATCAGCCATGTTCTCCTTCTGTCTGTTTACTATCTATATCCAGACTGTCACTGCTGGTTCTGTAACCTTCATCAGTAGGAGCAAACGAGTCTGACCTGGAAGCTCATGGGTCCCTCTCTGCTTAAAGAAGACAAATGGAAATAACGCATTAATAAATAAAGCTAAAATTAATAAAATTGTGCAATCAAAAACAATACAGCCCTTTGTTTAATTTGCTGTAAGGTGATGTTCTAACTGCAGATGGCGTTCTGGAATTTTTTTAAGTGCCCTCTTTTTATATAAGAGAAGAAGAAGGCGCAGGAAGGCGCCTTGTAAGTGCGCATGCGTTGTTGGTTTTTCCCTCTGCAGTTTTTCGTTTCCCACAAAAATTTCTTTCTGCTGAGTGAGTGTAACTTTATGGCCAGATACATGAGGCCTCCAAACACGTCTTTGTTTGTCAGGAACATCTCCGATGAGTCCAGGTGAGTCCTCGTGAAGAGCCGGAGGTCGTCCATTGACTGACTCGTGTTAAAGGTAGCTAGGTGAGCTAGCCAAGCAGTCAACGTTAGCCTCAGCGTGCGAAATGATGCTGTGATCGTAGGAAACGTTCATCAGCAGCGCCACATTTCAATGACAAGGATAAACCACTGCAAAAATCCGAACTGTATGTGGCTTTGTTAGGTCTTTATCAACCTCTCTAACATTTCTGCTGCTCTTTAGCCGCGCACGTTTGCGTCTTTATGGTAAAGCTAACTAAGCTAGCTAGTTAACATAAACTAGTAAACATCAGTTCAGTGAATATTTTTGGGGATTTAAGGGAGAAAAGCGCCTAAAATGTGGGTTTAATATGAAGAAGGTGGTGTTTAACGAACCGATCTAACGTTAGCCTCATCTCAGTTGGCCGTTATTAATTTTAAACACCGGTAATTTATTTTTTAATGAGTGAGCTGTTAGAGCATCGGACTGCAGCTAACTGATGTAAGCTTTAGGTAACAGTAAACGTTATGTGATTACTGTATAAATACACAAAATTTCACCAAAGTATTGACCTCAAAATACACCCAAACTATCGCAAATGTAAGCCCGTTTCAAAGGTATATTAACGTGTACTTTAATATTACAGTTGCTAAAAGTAGCTTGTGAATTTAACTTAGGCTGTTATAGGACATGAGTATTATTATTATCACTATTAAGTGTTATTATACAGATTTATTGCACCACCTTCCAGTTGTTTAGCTTTAATAAGGAACATTTGCTAGATGGAAAAATACAGTTTAAATAATGTAAAAGATGATTTTGAGTTAGTGGTAGTTAAAAATCAGTCTGAGGTTACAGAGTAAAATATATTAGTTCATTCAAAAAGGTTTAATTTAGTTTTCCTCATTCACAGTGTGGTGCACTTACTAATCCCTCAGGCAATAAATAATTAAAAGTGTGAATATATCTTTGGATTGGTATTTATTTTATCACTACAGTGCTGATTAAAGCAGTTTGATGTGGATGCTATTCTTGATTTTATTGACATGGTGACCTCTGAACTTATTATTTAGATATAAATAGATCTTCTGTTTCCTGAGATTTACATTTATATCGGTGTATTCTTTAATGTAGTAGCAGTTTTGTATCTGTTTATAATATGTCAGTCCTACACCTGTGGGATTTGCATTAATTGCATGTTAATGATAAAAAAGTGTGCCTAATTTAAAGGGGCGGTTCACCTAATTAGTGAGGCAAAGTGTGAGGAGTTGTTTTGTTTTTGTTTTTTTCTCTCCATCCTCTGTTCACGTTTAAAAGATTTTCAAATGATTTGCTAATATTAATAAAGGCAGAAATAGCCAACTGTGCCAGGTGGTGAAACCATCTAAAAACTACAATGCCGATAAGCCTCTGCTTCTTTTGCCAAAGAGAAAAAGCCAGCCAGTTCTAAATGCTTTGGGATCACGTATAAAAACAACATGGTGTTGTAGCAGCTTAATTCATCCAAACATTTTCTCAGAATTTAAAAGTGAGCTCTAGTTATTTATTTGTTTATTGGTTTATTTATTGGTACCTTTTTGTATCGTGATTCTCCAAATTCATTTTAGCTCATGCCTTATTTTTCCTTTAGAGTGGATGAATAGCAACTGGCCCGATCACTTGGCCATAACTGAATCATGAACAAAAAATGAACTTTATTATTTCTATATATTTCCAGTTCACTTTAAACATTACAGACTAGAATGCTTAACCAGGCATTAACAGCTCCGCATGGGTGTCACGGCACAGGAAGATGGAACAGTAGCAGAACCAGTATCGCTGACATTTGTATCGCAGTTTCTGTCTTGGTTTGAGAATTGTTGCACCCCAGGGACCTGTACTTCAAAGCAAGTTCAGCTTAGCCAGGATATCTTTTCCTTATCTGGCTTTACTTAACCTAACATTGGGAATCGAGATAAACAGTCACATGAAGGCGGTTATAAACTCGAAAAGTCAACCCAGGATTTCCCAAACTAGCTATTAACACGTTCACATGAAAGGGGCGGTGCTGACCAATCAGAGACATGTATATTGGCAGCAGAGCAACATATTTTTACAAAGGAAGATAAAACTATAGTAATAGAAAAATATGAAGAGGTTAAAAACATAATACAGACTGGAACCAGCACAGCTGCTGCAGACAAATCAGCAGATTGTGAGTGTCTCAGAGGGAAGCTATAGTATTAACAGCGCTGTGTGAATGCGTATGCACTTTAAGCACTGTCGTCAGTAAGACTGGAACGCTGCTATACAAATAAAGTTTAGGGTATTTGAGAAATATCCTGGCTGTATCATTAAGAGTTGGCAGAACTGATTATAGTTGTTATGCCATTAAATTAATGTTAACGTAAAACATCAGGAATAAAGTTACTTCTAAGCATTTGTATTTCTTACTGACGCTCATCAGGGAAAGACGAAGACTTTAGAGGTTCTTAATAAGCTTTAGACCCTCTTACTATCCACACACTGAGGTCAGAACCATCTTCCAGGAATATGTTCTGGAGAATTGATTGGTCAGTAGGTGGTGATTTCATATCTGTTGATCTCTAATCTCGAATATAACCTGCTCCAGAGCAGGTTAAGTCTGCATCATGTTACCATGGCGATATATCACGGTAAGAAGTGAACCGCCTTCATAAGGCTTAAAACTCAGGGTTACCTGCCCATATCCTGCTTTGTGATACAGGCCTCTGGTGGGTGTCCATGCTAAAAATAAATAAATCGTGCCTAAAACGGCTCCTCACAGTCTGCCACGCTCGCTCTGTGTTTAAAAACAACCCTGCTGGGATTTTTGAGCTTCTCCCAACAGGTAGATCACTCTCCAGGTAAGAGGTAAAATACTGCATTTTGAGGTGAACTGTCCCTTTATCTTACTCAGCAACTGCTCTCCCAGCTGCTGTAACTGGTTGATGATGTAGGTAGAGATGCCGTGATGGTCAGTTGAGTCATACTTGTATTTACGGTGTTCAGGCCTGAGGATTTGCGGCGTGAGTTTGGCCGCTATGGGCCGATAGTAGATGTCTACATCCCACTTGACTTCTATACACGTCAACCAAGAGGATTTGCATACATTCAATATCCTTTCCCAATGACTTTTAACTGTGTGTGTTCTCCTGCTAACAAATGTTTTAATTTCCTTCCAGCAGAGAAGATTTTTATTTTTGTGATGCATTTTCTTTTTTCACATAATTTGATTGAATATCTAACACACATATTTCTCTGTTATTGCTTCAGAAAATGTAAAAGCGTCCAGTTGTGGAAACCGGCCACAAAGAGTTACAAAGACCCATATAGAGTAGCTGTAAAGACACACAGACCTGCAGGATCAGAGAGAGGGAAAAGGTTGAAAAGAGAAAGTAAAGCATGAAGAGGAAAAGGGGAACGGAGACAAAGCTTGGATTTGGATATGGCGGCAAAGAATGGGGAAAAGAAAAAGAGGTTTAAGAGGAAAAAGCAAGCAGGAAACCCCCGAGTCTCTCTGGGAGTCGGTTAAAGAGTGTAAAGATCAAGATGAAGTTCAAAGTCAAGCATGGGCAAAGGTAACAAGTCCGAATTATTTTGTATCCTCCCATCCACGAATTTGAAATGACACCAAAATCATCTTTCCCTGTGACACTGAAACGATTTAATCAAGTTTTAATGTGTTTTGATTTGTTTTTATATTCATTGTCCTGATCCCTCAGGCAGTTAGATAATGTGTTTGGAAAAAAAAAAGAAGAGCTTGCTTCATCTTTTTTCTCTTACAAAAAAACCCCAAAACAAAACAGTTGAGCGTATTTTTTTTATGTTGTTTTCTCACCTGTCTTAAAATAATGTACACAGTATCTTTTTTAAATCTTTTACCTTATTAACCAGGCCTCACAAATTTAATTAAATGTAAAATGCACACTGTTTATGAAGTACATGGTGTTTTATCTTGAGGAGCTCTTTAATTTTTTAGGAGAAAGATATTTCTTTAAATTTGTGAGGCCTTTAAAAAAAAGAAGGAAAAAAAACACCAAAAAAAAAAAAAACCTTAACCACTCAGCATATTTGAAGATGTGCGTGATGCTGAAGATGCTCTTCACAGCCTGGACAGGAAGTGGGTTTGTGGTCGACAGATTGAAATCCAGTTTGCCCAAGGTGACAGAAAGAGTAAGTGTCCAGTTTTGATTTGTGTTTCAACACTTCTTTGAAGTATTGTTGCTGTAGATCAAATTTTAATCTGACTTCTAGGAAAAAGATGCGATTAGCTCTGTTTCATCTTTTAAAAGGAACCCCGATTATTACACCGATTTCCGATGCGATAACGATACTTTGACTTTAAGTATCTGCAGACACTGAATGCTGATAGCAGTGTTCAATTAATAAGATGGGAAGCATTCTTTTATTTATAAGGCAACATCAGCTTGGACATTGCCTACTAACTTATAAAATATAATATAGAAAATAAATGCATCCAAGAATATATCTTTACTAAATAAATGATAACAGGACCAAGATGAAAATGTATTGGGGTTATTCATCTAATTTATCTGCCTTGGTCTCATTTCAGCTCAGTGTGAGTCATTAAGCTTAGTTTCACTGCATTGGTTGTTGCGTGCGCCAGCAGTCATGTCACCACATTGGCTTGAGCACTTGAGGTGTGCTGGACTCACTGCAGTGTTGTCCTGAATGATAAGTGTCGACACTCAGGGCAAAAAAAACCCCTCCGCATCAGCTCCAGTAAAGTAGAAACTGGAAGCAAAGGGATTGCAGTTTCTTTTGTTTTGTTTTTTTTTTCTCTAGAAAGTGTCATAGTGTCTCCATAGTGTAGTGGTTTACACATTTGCCTAACAAGTGAAAGATCCCTTGTTCAGTTCTGGGAGGAGGACACAAATCCCTTTGGGGTTGATTCAGATAGGGCATCCATTGTAAAAAATCTGTAAAAAAAACATGCAGAGCTACCCCCTTGTGAATAAGGGAGCAGCCGAAATTTGCTTTTCTCTAGAAAGTCTCATCTTTTCAGGCTGTTTCAGCATCTCCCTCTCTGTAATCTGAGAGCTTCTATCTCCTTGATATATCATTGGAATGGCAGTAAAGACAGACACGACTGTACACACGTGCCTTCAACCTGGCTGTGCCAAATTACAAAAATAGATGTATGTATTAACAACTGAAATGACACCAAAAGTGCAGCATGCACCAGTAGTTGTGATGTCACTGTTTGCGAGGGCAACAACGGCGAGCGTAAACCAGGTATTAGGCTGCTGCATACTGCTGTCATTTACACTCGCACTACTTTCTCCTTTTCCTGCACCTCCACACACACACACACACACACACACACACACACACACACACACATCAGGTTTGGAGTCGACAAAAAACGGCTGAAGTGAAATAATAATGAAGTTGATGCCAACACTTCCCAACACGTGTTGCACCAAACCAGCAGCCTCTTAGCTTCTGTCTTATATAAAGTCTCTCTGAATGAAAATAAAGAGTGAAAAAAGAGAGAGAAGTCAAAGCATCTGTCATTGAACTTTTCAGTCATGTCAGCTTACTTGAACACAGTTTCTAGATTAACTCTTTCCCCCATAAATACAACATTTGACCTCTCCTGTACCCTTAATGACCTCTGCATATATCAATAACCATTAGAATAGATTCCGGGTTTTTCCGTAGGTACCCTAGTAAGCTGTAGAAGGGTTACTCCTAGTAGGCGTCCAAGGGAGGAAGAGTTAAGAAAAAAAACGTTTGCAAACATAAAGGAAATCTGTTGGTGTAGCAGTGGTGAAAAACCTCCAGGCTGCTGCTGCTTTGTTGTTAGCTTCCTCCATGCTATGTTAGCGCTCGCTAACTGCAGCTGTCACGTCATTTTGAGTCCGCTATGTTTTCCTCTTTGATTATGGTATGCTCAGGTTCAAACTATTTGATGTCATTACCCAGACTACATTGTGACATAAACAATTATAACCTGCGAGTGAAAGGATTTTTTTTTTCCCCAACTGTTTAACAACAAAGAGATCTAGAGTATTTCTTATATCAGATGTAAAATGCTTAGTATGTTTAATATAATAATCTGTATGCATCTTCATGGTCGGGGTTCCTTTTAAATTAGTTAAATTCACTTTTTCAGAATTACGTCGTTAACTGTTTTGTGCTTTGTAGCCACTTTTTCATCACTGTTTCTTTTCAACAGCACCAAATCAGATGAAAGCAAAAGAGAGGCGTTCTCCAGGAAGATCCTCCCGATACGATGACTACGATCGAGACAGCCGGCGCCGGCGGTCACGCAGCCGCAGTTACGACAGATACAGATCACGCAGCCCTTCTTACGATCGCCGTCGCAGACGTTCGGAGAGTCCCAGAGAGTGAGTGTGTCTCTCAGGAACTGAGTGTGTCTCTCACAGTTGTTCTTTATGAAAAGGAAAATAACTTTAATTTCTTTCTTTAGCTCTCGTGGACGGGTGTACGGAAGAGGAAGAAGCAGGAGCCGCGAAGACGACAGGTTCAGCTTCTCTTCTACATCGACTAGGACTGTCAACAAATATTCAAAATTCAAATACATGATGGGCTTTATAAAACATATTTGACTGTGAAAATTATATTTAATTAATATTTAATTAATAATATTAATATTTAACTGGGGGGGGGGGGCACTACCAGCTGCCGTCTGTCTGCTGAGCTGCAAGGCATGCAAAGCTTAACAGAGGCCGAGAACCATTTTGTCAGCCAGTATTTTGGTATAACCGCGAGGGATGGTCATGATTTTCTGATATTATAATAAGTTTAAAAGAAAAAAATATTTATGCTATTGACTGTTTCTTAAAATCCATTTCTTCCTTCATTTTTCCCGGCACCTGGTAGGATGTAATGTGCTTCTGCCAGCAGATGGCAGTAATGTACCTAGTAGTTGGTTGACAGCCAGCTTTAAACAAATAGAGGAATATACAAGAAAAAGTCATCAGACCTGTAAAATATTTGTGCTGCTGGACAAACAGGAGAAACATGCAAACCCGAAGGTGACTACGGATGTTAAAAAGACTTGTGTGTAACTTGAGAAAAAAATAAATCAAAGTGAGGGCGACTGAGACGATGTACCCAGGTAGAGTCGACAAGTGCTCATTACTGGAATTACGATCAAAAGCCAGTAAAATATAAGATCAAATCACCTCTTCAACAAGCTAAAAGCTGAAGAGAAGTGCTGCTGCCATCCACCGCTGTTTGTTTTACACAGAGATGAAGCTGCAAAATAAAGAACAAGTTAAAATCAAACCTGTCACTGTGCAGATAAACTGCTGGCTTAGTTTTCCATGATCTTTAAATTTGGCAGATTTCTTGTAAACTTTGCTGGAGGCTGACAGCAGCTGTCCCTCTTTCTGTGTGATTCATGAAGCGTGCGGGGAGAAGGCAGGCATGAAAAGTCAAAAATTCAGTAAATCATTATTATGCACAGTTATTCTGTTATATTAACTGTGAAAATAGGTATTTTTCAAGGGCCGGTAAAAATATACACGGGGCCAGTGGGGTAAAAAATATTACATTGGATACCGCTGTATATTTATTGTTGGTCAGTGTATTAATGTACACACTAAATCTTAAACATCTGACAAAACACAGCAGCACAGCTGATGACAGTAAACTGGCAGCTTCATGAACTCTTTTATGAATTTGTGCTGATGTGGCGTTCTAATCATGTTATTGACTCGTTTAGACTTTTCCCATCATGTCCTCACTTACATATGTTAGTGTTTGTGACACAGACCATACAGGTTAATTATACATGCAATGTGTGTCATCTGACCTCGTGATTTACAGCATGTATCTATAGCATTGCCTCCAAGTCAGATATTCATCAGATTTCCTTAAATTACAAATGAATGATTGGCACAAGAACTACTGAGTGTTATCGCTAATGGTCCTCATGCATTGAGGAGTAAATTCTACATTTTAGATCTTCATTTCTGTTTAGATGAGAGAAGAGAAGAATAAGGATATCAACCAAGCAATCGGATCAATCAGCCCTAACAGCACTAATTAATTTGCCCGCAGTCAGCTGAAAGTAATAGCTGACCTCTGCTGTACAGATCTTTGGGATTTGTTGAGTGTGATGTATCACTGTTTTTCTTTGTGTGTCTTCAGATACAAGCAAAGGCCTCGGAGAGCGTCCAGAGAGAGATCCAGATCGCGCTCCAGATCCGGATCACCACGAGAGAACGCTAAACCACCGTCCACCTCCCGCTACGCCGAGGAAGAAGTGCGACGGACACATTCCCCGTCCCACTCCAGGTCTGCATCAAGATCACGCTCTCGCTCGCGTTCTCGGTCCCGGTCCTGGGCCGGACACAAGTCAGGAGGACGCTAAAGCAGAACCTGCTCCCTCCACGTTAAATCCTGGTTATGTCAGATGGAGCAGAGCCAGTCATTTGTTAAGAAAAGGTGTTTGTTTGACATGAATGTAACGTCCACTGAACCATTTGTAGAAAGCTTGTTTTTTGCGGCTCCATTTTAAGAACAGCGCTGGTCCTCAGCTTGGTTTTATAAAATTGATTTGGTGATATTTTTCATTAGAAGTAAGATTCAACGGTTTCTGCGCTCAAAGGTAGCCTGACGGAAAGAATATACTGTCTTTTTTATATATACAGCCAGTTACTGATGATTTTGTTTTCTAAACCCTATGCACCCATTTTTGCTAAACAATCCCACACATTCAGTATTTTAAGGAAGTATCGAGTCTGTTGATGAACCAAACACGTCTCTGTGTGTTTTATAACAGATCATGTACTTGGTACTTTACTGTTGACCTATTTCACAGCTGTTTTTCAACAGTTTATAATACAGTAAACTTCAACTTTAAACTTGTTTGAGATCGATAATCCATCACATTGAATTGTTGCATGTTAACCTGCAATATCACGGATTAAATATATTCCAAGTTTTATTTAAGTTGAGTTTTAGGGAAGAAAAGGAGAACTTCTGGAGGAAAAGATGTGGACATTCATGGCGAGTGTCTGCAGTTGAGTCGAGTACATGAGTGTTGATACTAAAACGCACAGACGTCATGCTGTGGTTCTTAAAGTGTTAAAGTTTAGACTTCTGCAGCAAACTGACCTGTACGGTAACTAGTTTTTTCTTTGTGGTGTTGTCTGTAAGAGTTTACCTTTTTTTTTCCCAAATTATCGGTTCTGAAAGGAGAAACAGATGTTTCTCGTCTGTGTTTACTCAACGGTGTTTCTCAGAACGACTCATGTCGCTGCATGTTTTATCTTCCTTATCTTCTGTCTTTAGTAGAAGGAAGCTGTTATTTTGATTAATAAATGGATAACTTTTGGTTAAAAAACACTGTGCAGCTTGTTTCTTCTTCCTCAACCAAAGTTTATTATTGAACACAAGAGGTTTTCTTCCTCCTTGATGTCCAGTACATTCTCAGTATGATTTGGATTCATAGCATCTGCATGGAAAACAGAGCAGCACAGTCTGTCAGTGCGGCCCCCGTCCATCGATTTCCTTTTAATGGAACAGCAGCAGAGAGGAACAACTGAAATGAGATTCACAGGCAACCATGGATGAAATCGGACGTGTCCCATTGATCGTTTTGTTGGAAAAATGCATCAGTCAGATAAATACAGCGGCAGTGCAGGGGTCTTATCAGCCATACAATCACCGATATGAGTGAAATCACAGATGGTTACAAAAACAGAAGAGGGTCAACCATGATAATGCTGTACTGTATGTGCTGGGATCAGAGGGTCAGGATAATCCAGCTGTGCTCCTCCCTGTAAAGGTTGTGATGCCAGTTATACCTAAACCCCTAAAACTGCTGCTTGAACTTTGTTTAGTACCTGTCACTTCCTGAAGAAACACAAAACTGTGTATGCAAAACTACAGCTGGGGCTGCATCTATCGATTCTCTTGCTGTTCTGTCTCTATGAGCAGAGCTGAGCAGTTTCATCCATTTTCCTAACCGCTTATCCAATTCAGGGTCGTGGTAGGGCTGGAGCCTATCCTTACTGTCGTAGGGTGAGAGGCGGGGTACGCTGCGGACGGCTCTCTAACAGGGCTAACATAGACACAAACGTATTCACACATACAGCCAATTTAGAGTCCCCAGTTAACCAAACGTGTGTTTGGACTGTGGGAGGCAGCTGGAGTACCTGAAGAGAACCCACACACGCCACACAGAAAGGCCCCAGCCGGCTGGGATTCAAACCCAGGACCCTCTTGCTGTGCTTGCTAACTACTGTGCTGCTCTTATTAGTATTATAATAAAGGTGAACAGTCAGGTTTGTTGGATGTCAGGCTGTGAGACTGGACTTGTATTGGTTCCTGAAGCTGTTATTCCCAAACTGTGCTGTGTGTTGAAGCATAGCTAGTCACATTTCAGCTCATCTTAAGACTGAAGATGTCATGTTAAAAACATATGTTAAGTCATGTTAGGAAGCAAAACAGGGGTGTGAATGTTTTTCTGGAAGCAGCTAATCATTAGTCCTCTGACTGAATGTACGGAGGGTTTATGAGGTGAAAATATTCTGACCTGCAGGGTCATAACTGCAGATGATCGTTATGAATGAGTATCACGACCCTGGCTCAGAGGGTGGGGTGGAGCAAAATATGGAGACCACACATGACTTATATGCAAAATAAATTTATCAAAAAGCCAAAAGTTAAATATGTCATCAGTTAATCAGTAATTTGTGTAGTGTGTGGATGACTTTAATTCAAGTAGCCACCAAAATCTGGAAGTCGACATAGTGGTCCAGGATGTAGCTGTGTGGTTGCAATAATTAATAATTTAATCAATTAACTCATAGAAAAAACTCTACAACTATTCTGACTTTTAGCTGTTCTTATGTTAAAGTGTTTATCAAAACTCACCTCAAATCTAGCTCCAAGTGTATTTCCAAAATATTTCAATAGATCCAAACAGCCACTTTATTCACTGCTGTTTATTTATCTGCAGCATCCAGAAAGTGCTAATAGAGTCCTAATAGTGTTTTGTGTCCCGGGTAAATCTTTAAAATAACCATTACTTACACACTGACAACTGCATCAGAGCACTAATGTTAATCAAAGGTGTCCTTTACTGTCGGCTCTGTGACACACTTAGTGAGGCCGGTCTCAATCCTAATTGATCATAACTGAATCTAAACCATAAACCTTTACTAAAACGAAGTAGCTTTGAAAAACTAAAACTACAATTGAAAGAAAAATAAATATCGAGTGAAACAGGATATGAATCACAGTCTTCCCATTTATGCCACCACACCTGCCTATTTAGTACACTTTTAAAACATGTATTATAAACAGCAGTTCACACTTTATAATAACCATCCAAAAAATAATCTTTATAGATGCATTACATAGTTTTATAAATAAGTTGCAACTTTGCAATGACACCCAGGTAATGTTTATAGGCCATATGCTGCTATAGGCTCAGACTGCTGGGGGGCTTCCCATGATGCACTGAGCACTTCTTCTTCACTCACCTCTTTTCACTCTGCAGGTGTATATGCCACCACTGCATGTCATTAACTTTTGTCTTCTCTCTCCCATAGTTTGAGTTTTGTCCTTGTCGCCATATGCTCTCCCTCTGCTCTCTTCTGTTTCCCTTCACCCACCAACCGGTCACAGCAGATGGCCGCCCCTCCCTGATCTTGGTTTTGTTGAAGGTCTCTTCCTGTTAAAAGGGAGTTCTTCCTTCCCACTGTCGCCTAGTGCTTGTTCATAGGGTGTTGTCTGATTTTGGGGTTTCCTCTCTAATGTTGTAGTATCCTTACCTTACAGTCTAAAGCGCCTTGAGATGATATTTTTCTTTCCCATCACAACAAGGCTTGTGGGCATTTTAGCCTATAAAAAACAAAAACTGGAGGCACAATAAAAATCTGTCCTTAATGGGGTTGAACTTGAGTTCTTTATTGTGGGGTCTGTTGCTGGAATAAATGCACAAATAACGAGAATTGATCTGATCTTACTTAACCGATGTTCTGTTGTATTATGGTAAAACAAGTATTCCTGGTCTATGATTTGCTTTTTTATTTGTCAGATAAAATCCAAAAATATCAATTTTACTACAACATGAACATTCTTCTGGAGGCACCATTTTGTTTTAAATGAGTGAAGGATAGCTGGCATTTAAACCAATCTTTCAGACATCAAGATGTTAATCCACTTCGGAGTACAGATTCTAATCCACTCTCTCAGATGTCTGATTCTTACCAAAGAGGCCAACCCAGTGCACCAGTTCTGTCCTGCTTTCATCTCAATTTAGAGGATCAAACCAATTCAGGGTCCTCTGGGTTCAACCAGAAAAAGGCAAACAATTGAATATTTTGGAGCACATTTCACCCCTGATGACTTGCAGGAACTGGCAGGCAGTCCACTCATACTGCTGCGAGGTAAATGGCAGCAGAGCGGTGCCACAGAATTGATTGATTCAGTGTTTCACACCCTATAAGTCGAGAACAGCTAGTGCCAGCTCGCCTCACTTGTTTTTGTCCAGTTTGTAACCAACAGCAGGGAGTTAAATCTCTCCCAGTGAGAACATTTTAGCTTTTGGAAGAAGATAAAAATAAATAAATAAAATGTCTTCATAGGAAAAGCGTCGGCAACATCATTGCAAAACGGCCTTTATGATTACATTTCATATGGACGATGAAAGGTGAGTTAACTCATTTGATTTGTATTTGATATGATTGGTAGTGTCTAATGATTTTACTCATTTATCTGAAGGTTTTTATCACAAAGCTACTAAATGGTATCTGCTGGGTCGTGGTTCAGTTGTAACTGGGTAAACTGGTGTGGTCGAAGAAGATTTGCATCTTGCTTACATTTAAAATGTGACTACAGATGTACATGAGTGCTTGTATCCAGAGTGAAACTACTCTATAGGCAGCAAAATGTAACCTGACAGTGTGTACTGTTTCATGAGTCATCCTATCAAATTATTACTGTTAATTATTAGCACATAAGAAGCATTTTAAAGTTTTCTACCACTTTTCTGTAGTGTCATCCTTAGCGATCATCATCTGTACTTTAATCTGAAAAGTAACTGCAGCTCTGCATTGCTTACATCACACTTTATTTCCAGACCTAGCTAGGTCTGAAAATGACTGGTGGAAAATATGAGGACCCAAAAAAATGCAGACTGTAAAGCAAAACTAGAAAATGCAAAAGCTGATCTTTATTTAAGTCCAAGAAGAAAATAAATACTCCAAAGTACAAACTGGTGACCATGAGGGCAGAAAACAGACACTCTGACCCACGACAAAGGACTGACTGAGGCTTAAATACACACAGAAATGGAAACAGGTGGGGAAAACAGGACACAGCTGAAACTAATCAAGAATGATGAGACAAAGGAAGTAAAACTAAATACAAAGCACAAGGGACAAGAGACTACTAAAATAACAGGGTTGTGTGCACCGCTTTAATGTTGCATCCTGACACATCTGAGGGAGATCTTGATACTTGTGGTGTGTGAAAAACACTAAAAATCAGTAAAAATCCAGAAAGTGGCTGATGTTGTTGTTTGCATTTATATTTGCTGTGCACTGTTTTTTTCTCTACATTGTTCTGCAGAGTTAAACTGAGCTGTTCATGTTGGACTTGGAGATAATAAAAATCACAAACTGAAATGCAGGAAGGAGAGAAGACTTCTGAACCCACTGAATCTACACACAGGTTGTCAGAGCTATGAAAACGAGAAAAATACCATATGTACACAGTAGCTGAATACTAGCTATTACAGTAGCTAGTATTCTGGGTGGCTGTGGCTCATGAGGTAGCACCAGTTGTCTACTAATCAGAAGGTTAGTGGTTCCCTGGCTCCTCTAGTCCAAAGTGTCATTGGGCAAAACACTGAACCCCAAATTGCCCCAGATGCATCTGTGTGAGTGTCTGTGATAGTTAGAAAGTGCTTAAAGGCATAGAAAAAAGTGTTTTGAGTGCTCAGTTAGAGTAGAGAGGTGCTATATAAATCCACTTACCATTTTACATACCATAATGAGCAAACTAGATATAAATGCAGCGAATTACATTTTGTTTCACAGATGATTCAACCTTGTGCTAATCAAGATACTGTGCTCCCTACCCTATCCTCCTTCCCAAAATGAAATTTAACTTGAAAGTTTTTGATTTTTAATTTGGTTTTTAATTTTTTTATGGGTGGAGTCATGCAACTTTATTGTCACCCTGTATCATCATCACATTTTAAAAACTCCCAAAAGTCCAGTATGAATCACAGTGCATTAATTTGTTTCTGTCTTTATTACAGTGCTGCTGAAGTAAAAAAATGGGAGACTGGAACTTCCTCGGAGGAATATTGGAGGAGGTGCACATCCACTCCACCATGGTTGGCAAGATCTGGCTGACCATCCTGTTCATATTCCGAATGCTGGTCCTGGGTGTTGCCGCAGAGGACGTTTGGAATGACGAGCAGTCCGACTTCATCTGCAACACCGAGCAGCCAGGTTGCCGCAACGTCTGCTACGACCAGGCCTTCCCCATCTCCCTCATCCGCTACTGGGTGCTCCAAGTGATTTTTGTGTCCTCGCCCTCCCTGGTGTACATGGGTCACGCCATCTACCAGCTGCGCGCTCTGGAAAAGGAACGCCACTGCAAGAAAGTGGCTCTCCGCCGGGAGATGGAGGCGGTGGATGCGGAGCTGACAGAGGTGAAGAAGAGGATTGAAAAGGAGATGAGGCAGCTGGAGCAGGGCAAGCTCAACAAAGCGCCACTGAGGGGCTCACTGCTGTGCACCTATGTGGCCCACATTGTAACCCGCTCAGTGGTAGAGGTCAGCTTCATGATGGGTCAGTACCTCCTCTACGGACACCGCCTGAGCACTCTTTACAAGTGCGAGAGGGAGCCGTGTCCCAACGTGGTGGACTGCTTCGTCTCAAGGCCGACAGAGAAAACTGTTTTCATGATGTTCATGCAAGCTATAGCCTGCATCTCCCTCTTCCTCAGTCTGCTGGAGATCATGCACCTGGGCTTCAAGAAGATTAAGAAGGGCATCCTGGACTACTACCCACACTTGAAGGATGACCTGGATGATTATTATGTCAACAAGTCGAAAAAGAACTCAGTTGTGCATCAGGTTTGCATGGGAACTTCTGTGGGACGCAAGACTACAATCCCCACAGCACCAAGCGGATACACATTACTGCTGGAGAAGCAGGGCAACGGACCCAACTACCCTCTTCTCAACGCCTCCTCCGCCTTCGTCCCAATACAAGGGGACCCCAGTGGAAAGCTGGAGAGCCACAAGGAGGGCAAGGAGGGAGTCCCGAGCCCCACAGAGCACAACAGCAACTCCAACAACACCAGCAGTGAGACGCGTTCGCCTCCTTCGGACAAACAGGAGGAACGAGAGGATCAATCCTCACCGCCTCATGAGGACCTGGAGTGTGGGAGATCTGAGTATCCCACCCTGCCTGTTTCAGATGCCTCCTCCAGCACGGCTCTGTCGTGCATAGCGAGGAAGACACGAAGGATCACCCCACCGTGGAACTGCTCCACAGTCGTGGAGGGAAATGGCTCGGACAGCGGAGATTCCTACCACGGGAACAACAGCATGAAGCTACGCAGCAGCTGCGGCGGCCCCAGAGCGAGGATTCTCTCCAAGTCGGACATTAAGAGGCCGAGCAGGCCCCAGAGCCCGGACTCCGCGGGGGAACTGAGCTCTGCATCTCGACACAGCCGGGAAAGTAACAGCCCCACCGCTTCCCCCCCAAACCGCAGAGTGTCAGCGGCGAGCAGTGCCAGCAGCAGACGAGCCCCGACTGACTTACAGATATAAACCACAGACTGTTTACCTGTAAACAAACTCTCAAGAAGCCATGTTTGAATGCAAGCTATTAAACACTGTAATACTGCACCTTCTACACAGTTTATTCTTCTTGAAAGAAACTAAAAAGCACAAAAAGCCTGCAGAGATTAAGTTCATGACACCAAAGAGGAAAATTTTTTCCATTCATATGTAGAAAGCGCACGTGACACACAAGGACAATCTACAGTCTAGCATATACTCTACTCTTCCTCGCTCAAACTACGATGCACAGTCTTGTTTTCTCATATTTCCAGGTCAGTTTCAGAATGAAATTTAACCCTCAAGTGACCGCTTGGAGTAATTTATGACCTTGTTATATTTTATACAGGAATATTTAATTTTAGAGATATTCTAAAATGTTCTCATGCTTAGACAAAGCAAGCAAAGGCTCACAGACTGAATAACTGAACTGAAACATGCACATAGCGCTGAATTATGTTAAATTCCTTGACTTTGGGTAGACATCACTGATAAAAGTGCTTCTTTGTTTCAAAAACCAAGAACTTTCTGTTAGAAAATGTTGACCTTTGTGTCAGTATGGTGCACTGTGACATAAAGCCATCTGCTTAAATGCTGCATTAACTTTGCTGTTTTTTATATTTACCATTAGAGTAAAAGTGCTTCAGTTCATCCTTAAATGGTATAAAGCACGGACGTAGCCACAGTCACCATCTTGGTGTTTTGAAACCAGATGTGATGAATGAGGGCTGGATCTGTCTCAAAAAACTGCACGCTCATTGGCTAATGAGTTGTCAATCACAAGTCATTAGCCAATGAGCATTCAATTCAATTCAATTCAATTTTATTTATATAGCGCCAAATCACAAAAACAGTCGCCTCAAGGCGCTTTATATTTTAGGGTAAAGACCCTACAATATTAGACAGAAAACCCCAACAATCAGACGACCCCATATGAGCAAGCACTTGGCAAACAGTGGGAAGGAAAAACTCCCTTTTAACAGGAAGAAACCTCCGGCAGAACCAGGCTCAGGGAGGAGCAGCCATCTGCCGCGACCGGTTGGGGATGAGGGGAAACAGAAGAGAGCAGAGGGAGACAGGACAAAAAGGCACACCTATGGGAGAGAGACAGTTAATAATAGCTAATGATTAAATGCAAATGGTGTATAAACACATGGAGAGTGAAAGGAAGTGAGGAAGAGGAAGTGCTCAGTGCATCATGGGAAGCCCCCAGCAGCCTAAGCCTATTGCAGCTTAACTAAGGGATGGTTCAGGGTCACCTGATCCAGCCCAAACTATAAGCTCTATCAAAAAGGAAAGTTTTAAGCCTACTCTTAAAAGTAGAGAGGGTGTC
>VUQI01031883.1:0-11035 GCA_015106735.1 Paratilapia polleni
GACAGACACCCTCTCTACTTTTAAGATAAGGCTTAAAACTTTCCTTTTTGACAAAGCTTATAGTTAGGGCTGGATCAGGTGACCCTGAACCATCCCTTAGTTATGCTGCAACTAAGGGATGGTTCTGCTACTGGGGGCTTCCCATGATACACTGAGCATTTCTTCTTCACTCACCTCTTTTCACTCTCCATGTGTTTATACACCACTATTGCATTTAATCACTAGTTATTATTAACTCTGTCTCTCTCCCATAGTGTGTCTTTTGTCCTGTCTCCCTCTGCTCTCTTCTGTTTCCCCTCACCCCCAACCGGTCGCGGCAGATGGCTGCGCCTCCCTGAGCCTGGTTCTGCTGGAGGTTTCTTCCTGTTTAAAAGGGGTTTTTCCTTCCCACTGTTGCCGTCTGACTGTTAGGGTTTTCTCTCTATTGTTGTAGGGTCTTTATCCCACAATATGAAGTGCCTTGAGGTGACAGTTGTTGTGATTGTTTATTTCCTGTGCTTCTTGTGACTTGGCACCATATTTTGTTGCTGATTAAATAGAGTTGGTTAATTAAGCTGCCACTGTTTCTGTCTAGTTGCTGGTAGACCTTTCTCAGCTTTAATCTGGGACTTTAACAGACACATTTGGACACAAATAATTGTGTTATCCTGTTAAATTAACACTGTCTGTTAACGTCACAGACAGGCAGGACTGATAACGTTTGCTGCCTAGCTACTCCATTAACATTACTGTGTTATTATTAGCTGCTATTAGCTGCTACCTTAATAGTAACAGACAGCTAATGTGGATAATTGATAATAGTTAAACGGCTAACGTTAACATTCACACTGGCCAGGTTAAACATTTATGATAACTCTTTAATACTTCAGTGTTTTTGAAACAGGAGTTTTACTGACTTCACTGACCAAATTCTTCATAATGACCATGTGTCAGTCTTTAACATGCAAGTTTGTTGTGCTACTGTGGCGCTGTGTGAAGTTGTGTGTCATCTGGAGGAGGTGAAGACAGCACTGTTGCAAATGAGTATCTAACGCGATAGTAATTTTTAGTATTGCTTTGGGTATTTTTCTTTTTTTTCCTTTTTTTTGACAACCCTATTCAGTACATATGTTGCCTACTGTACCTACGGTACTGAAAAAAACAAGTGCCACTGCATTTTCAATGTTCTGGTATCCAAAGGTATCATAAATTTAGGTTCTGGTGACATCCCTAGTGGTGAATTCATGTTTGATCTATTCATGATTTTTGTTTCATCAAGACAATAACAAACCGTCTGATCTGTTCAAGTCTGCTGTCACTGTCTGGTCTGGTGTAACTCTAGTTACACACACACACACACACACACACTTCAAAACTACAATATTACACAGAACAGCATGTGATAAAACTATATTAAGCAAAAGTCCTTCTAGATGCAAGTCTCACTATTCGGAAGCCAACTTTAAACCTCTTAAATGAGCTTGGGTTTCTTTTTTTTTTCACATTAATTTTAAAGCATTATTGAAAACGACTTTCATTTCATTGCACATATAGAATCACCAGAAAGTGCATAAAAAATTTGACAACTTTGCCACAAAACAGGGCTAAAAAAAAGGTTTTTTTTTCTATCATCCTATCTGTTGTTACATAATTTTCCCATTCAACTCAGGATTCTTTGAGTGTTATGTCTCTCTAATGCCTGTGCTTAAAAAAGATTAAGTAAAATAGAGTGCAGATAGAAAAAAAAATCCCCACCTCTGTAGCCAGAGTCATGACCCTGGCTCTATGACCCTGGCAGATGACCACAGTAATGGATTCAACTCAGAGACTCTAAAAATACTGTAGATGTACCTTTAAACAGTTTGAGTGTTGCTGCTGAAGAAAAGTCCCACAGCCTGATTGATCACTAAGCAGCCTGAGGCTAGAAGGTGCACAAACACACAGTAAGCCTTTGTTTATTTGTGCCATACTAGTGTTGTGTGGAACTAATCTGTCTATCTATTCAGAAGGAAGTTATGACAGATGAGACTGTCTGCCATGGCACCACTTGCCAAAGCCTTGCCACCTTTGTGTTTCTTAATAAAACCGGTGCCTGACGAGTGTTTATTAACACTCACCTGCCAGATACACTTTGTTCTGCATAATGACTACAATAGGCTGTGATTACACAATTCAAAGGCCCTTTCAGAAGCAGCAGCTGTTGATACTTTGTCATGTTAGCTTATAAACAAGCAGCAGGATTTTCACCCCTTTGTCCTTTGCAAAACATCATACAAAAATACTTCAGAAAGTCCCATAGCAATTTAAGTAAAAGGATTTCGGAGTTTGACAAAACAGAAACGGCACATATTTCAGCTGTGTGGTACGTGTAACGATACATTCCAGACCAAAACCACGAAGACACTCGCACTTTCACAGTAGGATAGCACTACACAAATTTTATGTTACACATGCATGTACTGTGTATTGAGAGATTGAACTGAAAAAACACAATGAGTTTCTTGTTACATGATGAGATTATGTAGGATATGTTTGTGCTGTCTGGTGTCCAGCTTCTGTAAGAAACATCACCATGTTCCAGCCAAGTGTCTCTCCTCTCTGCAGGCTCTGAATGGGTTTGCAATGGTGGTCACGTCAGCAGGATTGGTGTTTTATGCCTCCCCGACAATCAAGGACTACCTGGGTTTTCACCAGGTGAGTTGCTGGAGTTTACATAATTCTTTCTGATGTTTAAAATAAAAACCTTTTTCACTGGGTAAACTGTTTTCAGCTGGGGATAGTTGGGGATAGTTCAGTTTCTCTGAAGTGGGCTGAGGTTCTGATCTATAGTGTGGTACCTCCAGAAATTGGCAGTAGGCCACACCCCAAAGCAAACACAGAAAGAAAAGCCATGTACTGCCATGGACACAGTCAGCAGCATTGCACATTTTAGACAACTAGAAGAAATCAGTTTGTGGATATTATATTTAGAACATTTTCATCGTTCTGCTTGCTGTCTGACAGTGCTTAGTGACAAGGAAGTGAAACTGTTCCACCCCACTAGACTCCACTGACAAATGGAGTAATTTTACGTCAGAGAACATAGGAGTCGTTCCTTTATTGCTGTCTAGATTGATTAGCTAGTTTGTGTTTTTGTGTGGCATTTGAATGGGTTAGTTTTAGTATGAACTTGCATCTTAAAATGTAGAAGTCACACAAGTGACCAGAAACCCTCATTTTAAATGTACTGTTTGCTTAAAGATCCAAGGAGTAGAGGTAGTAAAGGTGGATGACTTTAAATACCTGGGGTCAACCATCCAAAGCAATGGACAGTGCACAAGAGAAGTGAAGAAGAGAGTGCAGGCAGGGTGGAGCGGGTGGATTAGAAGCGTCAGGGGTGATTAGAAGGATAGCGGCAAGAGTGAAAAGGAAGATTTACAAGATGGTAGTGAGACTTGCTATGATGTATGGTTTGGAGATGGTTGCACTGACAAAAAGACGGCAGAGTTGGAGACGCTAACATTTTCTTTGGGAATGATCAGGAGGGACAGGATTACAAGTATTTATATCAGAGGGACAGTCCAAGTCCCAAGGAGTGGTTTGGAGACAAAGTTAGAGAGGCAAGGCTGAGATGGTTGGAACATGTGCAGAGGAGGGATAGTGGATATATTAGACAAAGGATGTTGAAGAGGTAGCTTTTAGGCAGGAGGAAAAGTGGAAGACCACAGAGGAGGTTCATAGATGTAGTGAAGGAGGACATGCAGAGGGTTGGTGTGACAGAGGAGGATGCTAAGTATAGGGTGAGATGGAGGCAGATGAAGAAAAGGTTTGACAACTGGATGGCAGCATGCATTGCTCATAAAGAGTGGCTTTGAAGAGAGAAATTTCTTTCTTAGTGTGTCGTTTTCACAAATCAGTGGATTTAGCTGACTTCTGTCTCAATTTCATTAAGTTAACATATACCTTCAAACTTTGAGGTATTCATTGTTGGACCAGTGCTGTGTCTCCTCCGTGCTGCAGGAGACCGAGCAGAGTGAGAGCAGTGTGATGAGAACAGCATATGTCTATGGTTTTACTAAAGAAATGCTTTATGTAATGCAACATCAGAAGATATCGATATATAATAAAATAACAATATAATAACAATGTTTTCTAATCCATATCCCTTTTGAAAATATATGAATATATGTTATCAATATAGTATAGTCATCTTTTGTAAAAAGGTGGTAATCCATACTGTTTAAGACAAAACATCTGGATTACCCTCCTACCCTGTATGGAAATAGTCACATCCATTGTGTTTATCCCCTTGTTCAGATGTTTTAAGCCACACTTAAGATGTCCTGTTTTTTCAACACACCAGCTAAAAATGACCAAATACTGCTTGAATTATTGATGCTGTGCTCCTTCCTCTGCCGACAGTCAGATGTGGTTCACCAGAGTGTGTTTGACCTCATCCACACTGATGATCGGGCCATGTTCAGAGAGCAGCTCCACTTTGCTCTAAACCCACCTGTTCCAGCTGATGAGGATGGTAAGTGCTTTTCAACCCAGCATGAGTACTGTGTAACAGTACATGCATTTCACATTCTGTATCCGCAACATTTTTGATCACAACTTTGCTCCAAACATGTCCTATCAGAAGTCTTTTCATGTTGATGTCCTGGGACAGACAGGCTATAGCACAAGTTCCAGCTGAAAACGTTTTTGTCAGTGCACTAAATGTTTACAATGAGTGATATATCTGGACTGCAGGCAGGTCAGTTTAGCACCCAGACTTTTACTACAGAGTCAACCTGCTGTAATATGCTGAAATAAGCATGGTCATCCGTGAAAAAATCATTGTCTGCATGGCAGCATGTGCTGCTCATAAACCTGTATATATATCATTCAGCATTATATTCATTAAGTATATTGTGCCTTCAGAGATGTGCATGTTACCCATGCATTGTGCACTAAGGCCCCTCATACCATTACGGATGCAAGCTTTTGAACTGTGAGCTGATACACTTCTTCAGTAGTAATGATTTTGATTTCAAGGAATCTTCTGAAATCTTTTGAGTCTTAAACATCCTCTTTTAAACTTTTAATCAGCGTACCTACAGCCAGAACCCTGCTGAGTCAGTCTTATTTTACTATAGGCTAGCAAGTTCCTTTTTGACAGTATAAAACATTTGAGTGGCTGAACTGTTAAAGTATGAATTATGGCCAATTAGACACTCTTGAATGTTTGATCACATGGACTGCAACTTGACTGATTGATGGAGGCCAATAACTGTACCTGTAATCAATCCACCCATTCTCTTAACCTTGTATTCAATTTAGGGTTGCAGTGGGGCTGGAGCCGATCTCAGCTGTCATAGGGTGAGAGGCAGGGTACACTGTGGAGAGGCTGTCAGTCTATCACAGGGCTTCAGAAGTGTAGAATCTTAGTTTATGCAATAGTTTTGGTTTCTCTGCTGTACCAAAATGCACCAAACTCTAACAGGTACAAAGCCGAGGTGTTAACTGAACTGGCACTTATGTAATTTATGGCAGTATGGAGTATGGCATAAATCAGTGGTTCAGATCAAACTGTTCTGAGATGTAATGGTTGGTCACCACCTGCTTTCTCAGCCTTGCAGACCTGTGGTAATACGTTGATGTACAGTCCTGAGCATCTCCCGCCCGAGAACTCTTCTTTCCTGGAGCGGAGCTTTGTGTGCCGCTTCCGCTGCCTCCTGGACAACTCCTCTGGCTTTCTGGTTGGTTTAATGCTTTGGATTAGCTCAGAAAAAATAGCCAAAAGAAAACTGCATCTCATGCCTTTCTTTATGTTAACCAGGCTCTGAAGTTCCAGGGCCGACTGAAGTACGTCCACGGCCAAAGTCTGTTGAGGGACAATGCGGCATGTAACAGACCCCAGCTGGCACTGTTCACCATCGCCATGCCTGTCCAGCCTCCATCCATTGTGGAGATCAGAGCTAAATTGCTCCTGTTTCAAACTAAGCACAAGCTGGACTTCACTCCCATGGGCATTGATAGCAGGTGCAGCAAATTCTTTCATTTTTCTTTGTTTACTATATTATCTGGGCTGTTGGATTTGTTTTATATTCTTCACATATTTGCTCTAAAAAACTTAAGCAGCTCAATCTCAGAACACCATACTCTATGACTGGGAATTCTCCTCAGTCACATTGAAGTCAGCTTTACTGCTGGTACCATTTGCCTGTTAGCTGAATTTTATTCCAGCAGTCCAAAGTTTACAATTTTGTTTTTGTCTCTTTCCAGGGGGAAGATTGTTCTGGGCTATTCAGAGATTGAGCTGTGTATGAAAGGCTCCGGCTACCAATTCATCCATGCAGCTGACATGATGCACTGCGCCGACAACCACATTCGTAGTATGTCAGTTAGCAATTCAGAGTCAACCTTCATATTAAATACCATTTATAGCATCATATGGAGATGCTGCAGAACACATACCTTAGACTGTTAAACATCTGGTTGGTAATAAAACATAGTATGAAACAGCGCTGATTTCTAATGTGAAGACCAAAGATAATTGGTGCTATTTTTTGGTGGTTTTCTTTTTTATACATGCTTTTTCTTTGAGTAGTAGAGTTTAAACTTGTATTTGTGAATCCAGCAAAAAACTCTGTTCACTGACAGCACTTTTCAGAAGTGTTCTGAGTCTGTACAGTGGCTTCCACTACAGAATAATGTCTGTTTTTAATGCAGTGTTGTCTGAAGGACTTAAGATCACAGGTTTTCAATATTGGTTTTCTGCCTTTTTAGAGGTTTCTCATATTTCTAATCTTCTAATATTATGATGAATAAAAACAGGATTCTTAGCCCAACTGCAGAAATTAATATTTTGTGGTATGGCTCTGTTCTGGGACCTCCCTACCCTTACACGCATACATTAAAAGCCAAAAGAAGGGAGAGCAGCAGCAGGACTCCCTCACAGAACAGAGTTTGAATCAGTAACAACAGACATTATATTAATTAAATCCGAAATAGCGTAAATAGCATTAAAAGAGGAGCTGGGTGAAGGTGGGTTGCAAAGTGGTTTGCAGCACAGCAGCAACTATATGAAGATTGAAGAAGCTTAAATAGTATGCCCCATATGAGAGTTGCCAGTAGAATGGTAGAAGTGTGTCAGCTGAGCCATCAGTTGATGTGGCCTGCACTGAGATCAGCTGATCTGCTGGGATTACTGGATGAGCTTGACTCTGTAGCCTACCAGAACTAATGCTGTGCTCAGTTAGTTGTGAGATGTTACATTGAGAAAGTTGTGTAATGCAAAAACAAAAACAGCAGTGTGTTGTTGATATGTCCCAACTTTTTAGAAAATTCCTTTGATATCATATTCAAAATACAAAAAGATTTCTTCAACATTTGACATGTTGTATCTGTACCATTAAAAATTGGCTTTAAATGATTGGTAAAGCATTGCATTGAGATTATGTTTAGTCAGTTTCATCTACAGATTCTCTTTTTAATTGACTATGTCCTGCCAAAAATATATATTTAACCTTTAAGAACAAATACAAGATACACCTTCTGCTTGTACATCGTTAACCCTTTTCCATATTTTTTCATCATTAATGTCACAGTGCTTAAAACAGGAGAGAGTGGTTTGACTGTGTTCAGGCTCCTAAGCAAGCCAGGCAGCTGGGTGTGGGTGAAGGCCAACGCCAAGCTGATCTACAAAGGAGAAAGACCTGAATTTATCATTGCATATCAGAAAGCTATAAGGTGAGTTTTAGAATCCTTTGATTGGTTGTTTAAAGTATTAAATCAGATGGTAATATGACACTGTCATCCAAAAACCCAGATGCATCAAAAAAAAATAAGAGGTGGTCTTAGAAAGACTCAGAGTTTAGTATCAGTAATGCACCATGTTCTGTTTGGTGTGTTTCAGTAAAGCCGAGGGTGAGGAATATCTGCGTCAAAGGAGACTGCAGCTTCCCTTCAGTTTCACCAAAGGAGAGGCCACCCTCTATAACACCGGCCCCACGGTAGACATCACACAGTTTCAGTCCAATAAAATCTTCAGCAACAATGACATGAAGAAGGATGTGTTGCCTGGCTCTTTGCTGGATTGTTTCTTGAGTCAAGATGAAACTATCTACACCCAGACAGTGGAGACCCCTATACCTGTGGATCAGGTGTTCATGGACAGCAGGGCCCTGGTCAGTGTTGTCAGTGACACATGGCAGGGGAACGAGGCAGTGGCCACAACGAGTGAGCCCGTTGTGGTGAAAGAGGAGGCCAAGAAGTCAGTGATGGCTGTGATTGACAGTTTTGAAAAAATGGCGCAGAGTGGTGATTTTTGTGCAGCTTTGCAAACTCTGGAGGTGGATAATGCTGAGCTCATAGAGTGGGAAAATGCTCTGAAGAGATTAGATCAGGAGGATCGGCAGAGTAAGGTCAGGTCTGACCTGGACAGCATCATTGCCAATGATGTATTTGACTACATTGATAGCATTTTGTTCAAGGAGAAAGCAGAAGACTGTCTTGACAACATCCCTCCCAGCTGCCTCACAGCCATCAACAATCATCAGCAAGACCCCTTCACTCAGGTTGCCCACTTCTCAGCCACTGAACTCTGTGAGCCACAGCTACTTCAGACAGCCACCCCTGATCACAGTTACTCTCCAGTGAATGGCCTCTACGTTCACCAGCAGGACACAGTCACCGGAGCAGCGATGTCAGGGCAAAGCATGGTAGAGCCTGCTCAGATGTTCAGCAGTACTCAGAAACTCTCCCACCAAGGTCCCCTGATCACTCAGACTGACACCAGCCTGCCTTCTCTTCAGCAGCTCCAGCTCCAGGACATCTTCAGCCCATCTGTCAAACTGCCTGATCTCACTGTCCCTGACATCTCAGCTCATGATGCTTTAGCTCCTTTTCAGTCCCACGGGCAGGCATCTATCACACACATGGATTTCCATCAGGGGAATTCTGGTCAAGTCCAGCAGGCTAACCATCTTTTGCTGCATCAAAACAATTTGCAGGCACAGGCAATGGCAGGAAGTTGTCAGATACAGAGCACTGTTCCACAGCCAAACAATACGCCACATGTGGTAATGGACAGTGTGCCACCACTGATTCCTTGCAAAGACTTTATTTCCCCTAATACACCTAATATTCCCTTTCAATTTTCATCACCTTGTCTGCAAGAAAACCTCCCTTTTGAAACGCACAACCATCCTCCTCAGCAGTGGCCACAGAGCCAGCAGCAGAAGCTGCCTCATGTTGGCATCATGCAGAATGGACATGAGACGATGCCAGCGTTCCAGAGCCAAAATTCACAAAGCCAAAAATTCCCCTGTGTTGGTTTTTTGCCGAAGACTGACACCAGACTGAACCACACACAGCAGGGGGGGCTGTCAGGTTGCCAGGGAGCTACACCTAGCAGCTGCATGTTTGGCCAGCACTTTTCTTCCAGCTCAGCAGGAGGCGACATTCTGCCTATCTCTGCATCTTCAGGCCTCACCGTGGCTGATACATCTTTTGATCAGAGTCCTCCTGAAGGTTCCTGCTACTTCCAGTGGAGCCACAGTGAACCTGTGGTGGGCACATCAGCCAACAACCAGGAGAAAGTCAACATCAGTCCTGTGACTGCTCTGCCCAACATGCCCTCCACAGAGCACTCACACAACATTCAGCACTACCTGGAAAGCAACAAGCACATACTGGTAAGCACTCCCACGACACAACAGAACAGAAAGGTCACCCCCAGCTTATGCTATAGCAGGTGATGTTCACAAATGCCGGTCATCCACGATCTATAAAGCATCAATGAAGGTATTTTCTTGAATACTTTATGCTTTTTTTCCCCCAATGTTATCATGTTAGGATTTGTGATGCCACCAACTGGGGATACCATAATTAGCAGTCTCTACAAATACCATTGAATTTACATGATTCTCGTTACCAAAAATAGAATCTTGGTAGTCAGTAAAGTTTTATAGTATGGTGGCATCCCTGATTGGTAATAGCACATAAAGCCAAAAAGACAATAACCACTTCTCAGTTTAATTCTTTACATAATTTATTTCATGAATGTAAATTTGCAGCTCACAAAAGTTTTCTTTTCAGAACACAAAATGTTTGGAGGAGAGTGTTAAAATGTGGAGGCAGGAGACAGTTTACTGCTGTTTGCAACACTGCTTAATGCCACAGTCACACTAGAGAAAACAGTGGTTGGAGACCATGGCACAGTCAAAATTATTGCGACTGTGTGCAATGAGCTTATTATCTTGTTACCTTTGAAATGGTTGCTTCAAAGAAAGGGACCAGGTCTGTGACCACTTGCAGTCAGTTGCCGTCTTTAAAGTGACTTTGGTGCGTCAAGATGGTGATAAAATGGCAATAAGACAGAGTCAGTCTGCTACCAGTCTGCTATGGGAAGGGGTCAAATTGGCAGAAATTCACATTTAACAGAAATTCATACAATTCATATTAATTACGTACTTACGTCCAGCCAGAACCTCATAGATTTGGAACAGAAATTCCTCCACAAATAGTTGCTGCAGGACAGCGATTTCACCCCAAACTGACATAGACTTATAGTTTGTTGCTGTATAAGAAAGCCCTTCGTAAAGCTAGGACATCTTACTATTCCTCACTAATCGAGGAAAACAAGAACAACCCCAGGTTTCTTTTCAGCACTGTAGCCAGGCTGACAAAGAGTCAGAGCTCTGTTGAGCCAAACATTCCTTTAACTCTGACTAGTAATGACTTCATGAATTTCTTTACAAATAAAATTTTAACCATTAGAGAAAAAATTATTTACAGCTGTCCCACAGATGTATTGTTATCTACTGCAACTTTCAAAAATACAGATTCTTATTTAGACTCTTTCTCTCCAATTGATCTTTCTGAGTTTACTTCAATAATTATTTCCTCTAAACCATCAACGTGTCTATTGGACCCCATCCCTACAAGACTGCTCAAAGAAGTCCTACCATTAATTAATGCTTCAATCTTAGATATACTCAATCTATCTTTATTAACGGGCTACGTACCACAGGCCTTTAAGACAGCAGTAATTAAACCATTACTTAAAAAGCCGTCTCTTGACCCAGCT
>VUQI01031888.1:0-14534 GCA_015106735.1 Paratilapia polleni
CCCAAATTCTGGAGGTAAGCTGTTTGGCATTGGCAGAGAAGATTTGGCAAGTTCTTCATGGGCGCAACCCACATACTTAACTCTGCTGCTCAACCCACAAATGCATTTTCCTTATAAATGTGGCACCATTTAAAGGGAAATAAACAGGCTTTCCAACGGTATAAGATTTATTGCCAAGAAGCATTGTTACAACAAAGAAATAATCGACCAAACACAAATTTCCTTACTTTTTGTGCTAAGTATATATATATATGTGTGTGTGTGTGTGTGTGTGTGTTTATTATTTAATGACTATATCCTGATAATGTGCAATTATTTACACATTACTGCTTAAACAATAAAACTAAAGCTACATAAGTTATATAACAGATACAAATAAATCAGTATAATGTTTACCATAATGACAGGTCCACTTTTACTTACATGAGCTATTTTGATTGAATGTTGGTCATAAATGCAACAGGTTATGTAGCAGAAGAAGTCATATATTATTTTTTTAATTGTATTGTGGTTCCAATGACAGGAAAAAAATATTCACAGCAGAAGGAAGTAAATGGCTTTCATTCTCACATGTAATATTTCACAGCTTCAGTCATATCTCTTCCACTTATTCCCCTCCTAACTCTAGCCTTCATATTATCTTGTAGCTTGTATCTTTCCCTCTTTATCTCCTTTTTTTCCCATTCTCTGATTCATCTCCTTTTTCTTTCACCCTTTTCTCCCATCTCAATTAAGCTTCGTGTTACTCATCCATGTAAAATATGTACTATTGTAAAATGATATGTTCAGATGTGCACCATTTAAATACAGTTGAGTGCCTCTTTCCCATCTTTTGAAGGTCAGGAAGGCATTGCGAGTTGTTGTTAGTTTGTTTCCTCTCTTTGCGAATAGTAAATGAGCTGGTTCACACGCCCAAGCAACTCTGATTTATACCACCAGTGCTAATCCACAAATCATCCTCTCTGCATTGTAAAAAATGAGTGGGGGGGAGAGAAGGAGGGAGTGCTAGAGAGGAAGAGAAGCAGCCTAAATGCTTCCCACTTTACACTAAAGTTACATACTCAAGCAAGAGCTGGGATCTCAGAGTGTGGCTGGGTTTTAGACTTTTGTAATGAGAGCTACACTATGTTATTCTGACTCTAAATCATGGTTTAAAGTAAAACTTTAACATTTTGAGAAATACATGTATTTGCTTTCTTTGTATGAGGACTGATGCAAATCAATTGATGTAAGTCTCAAATATGGAGCTGGGCATTGTTACAATAAAGACAAAGTATTTTGTACAACTTGAAATTTGAATGTTTTCCTCAATGGTGGCACAAGATTAAAAGCCAAGGAATCAAAAAGTCATTAAAGGTATAGTGTGTAAAATGTCACCACTAGATGTACCCCCAGCATGTTTCTACTACTGTTTGTGTATAAAAACATTTTTGTACGCACTATATTTTAACATATTTAAATAATATCAACACTTAGCAATAAATCAGGAATAAAAAACGCATATGTGTCAATTAACTATTTTGCAGTAATTGTTGGTTAACTAAACACAGTATTACTTAGCAATGTGCTTCACTTGAGGACAATACAAACAGAGAAAGGTCTTAAAACTTGATTTTAACATGGAACCCCTCCACAAGACAGGATCAGATTGGGTATTAAAGCAAAGCCCACCTCAGTTTACGTAATGCCTTGATGTTGCAAATAATCCAATACATTTTTTAGCTAATAGAATTGGCAAAACCAGTGGAAGCAGATGAACCTTCACATGTGGCCAGCTACAGTTAGTCATTGCAGATTTTGCCCTATATGCTTTCATGATGGTACCAAATCTGGAAAAACTGCTGACTCCAGAGTAGTTTTTTGCCAAGAAATTGTTCCCTTATAATTTTAGAATGGTCTATGGTAGAATAAGTACCAAGTATCGTTTTTTGGGGTTTTTTTGTGTTTGTTTTTTTCTGTCTGTTAGTCTGTCTACAGCTTAAAAGATTATGTATTAAATGATTATCAACACTGAACCACATACTTCTAGATGTTATTTGACTCACATGAAACTGCCTGCAAGAGGGAATCAGGCATCCTAATATCATAAAGTTGAAACCTGGTCCTCCTTTAGAAAAGTGCTAAAGGGCTAAGACTTTACGTACATGTGCTGTAAATGTGTGTTGTCAGAGAGGACAGAATTAGCTAGTTTTTGGATCTGGCCTTAGCCTTCCTTGTGGCCTAACAGTCATAAAAGCAACAAGAGAACAAGAGTCTGCCAGCCAGCACACAAATCACACAAAAAACATCACATTAAAAGCAATCTGCCTTTGGGGTGGTCTGGCCAAATGTGTTCCAGTGGACCTTGTTTTTGTGCTCCTAGGCTGTAAAGTTTGTGTTTGTTATCCTGAATAAAAAGAAAAGCAGTTTTCTGAAATTGAAGTTACACCACACAGGCTGACAGCTGACAACAAAAGCAAACGTTTGAGAATAGGTGTTAAAATTGAAATGCTGTGGAAAGCATACAGATAAAGACATAATGGAATGGCAGTGAAACCGGAGCTCGGATGAAACTAGATTCCTATACAAGGAGAATGTTTTTGCAGCTCGGTTCCTCCTCCTCCTCCCTCTCTTTTAAATCAGTTACTTTATTTATCAAACGCTCTATCTCTCTATCAGTAAGGTCTATCATTCATTTAATTTCCCCTGCCTCCCTTTCAGCTCTCTTGATCTGTCTACTTTGAGTTCTCTGACCAAAGGAGAAAGAAGCCCAACATACTTTGATTGTGATGAGGGTCTGTCTGGACCAAAATGTTAGTGGAAAGAATAAATAATATATTGCCAGCACAAAGTGCAAATTCACCTTCAATCTGAGGAATTTGCATTTCAAGCTTGCATTAAGATGCTTGCTTGGGTCCAGACCCTTCGAATGTGTCCACTCCATCGAATTGACTGATCAGCCTGGTTTGGTGAAGTGAAACCGCAGTTTCAAAACAGTTAAAAAAACAACTTGTCTTGTGAATGCCAGGCAGACCAGCAATTAGTCATTGACAGTGATATTTCAAACGTCCAGTGTTTGTTTTTCACCCTTAAAGCATGGCTAGAGTGACAAAAGGATGAACATCCTGAACTGTCTTTACTTCACTCTGTTTACTCCTAAAACTTGGCAAAACCATCATGTGCTATGCACCAGTGTCAACTAAGAATAAATTACATTCAGGAGGATGTTTTGATCACCGAAAATCAAATCCTCTCCCCATGGAAATCTGTTAGAGTGGACACAATGGCACATTGGAAATTGAAATGGAGAGTAAAACTCCATACACATATAAAGTGACTGGCTTGTTGCACGCTGATTTGTAGCTGATAGTTGGTCGCGAGTGGACTTTCTAGGCTTGCATAGGTAACTCTGTAATGTTCTATTTACCACTCCCTGATATGTCAATCAACCCTCACTCTGAGTGGTAGTTACTTCAGTCGCTCACCTCAAAGTTTAGAAAACCTGTCATTGCTATAAGGCGCTGAATTTCACTGACATTTCAGGATCTCTGGTTGCTACATCGCTGCTAGTTGCTTCCTGTGTACGCCCCTTAACAAGTTGAAAATTCTGTCTGACATCAGGCCAGCAGATGGATAATTAGTTCTATTGCCTTTGTCATTTGTTTTTCATCAACCACTGTCCAAATTCTGGTGACCTCTTGTATTTGTATGATCAGCTGTGTAACCCATTCAATGTTGATCTGACCCTTACCAGCAGTAATTGGACTGAGCCCAAATGTAAACTTCTCTTGTAGATGAACCACAGTTCTCAGCAGCTGTTTGTTTTTTCAATCAGTATATCACTCCAACAGACTTTCTGCAAGGAATGCAAAAAACCAGACCTTAGAACTTCTTAACATTTAAAAAAACAACAATAATCAGACCATTCATTTGCACCTATTTTGTCACACATGCTGTTTCCAAGGTAAAGAATGGACTTCTATGCTTAGATGCTTGAATTTAAACAACTGCCAGAGCTAGGGCTAGCATAAGTTGAGAAATAGCTAAGTAGAGATTTGAGGGACTGTTTCTAAACTTGTTTTGAAGACTTCTTTGTGTAACTGTACTGTATTTCTCAGTAAACTGCCTGACACCAGTAAGCAAATCAAAGTTTTCAGCTGTAAGCCGTGGTTGGGCAAAATGGTCTATTTTTAAATTCTATTTTTCTTTTTTCAAAACTCTGGGAAAAAAACTTCTTTCAGACTTGTTCTTCACCGTATAAGTCCATATCTTAAAGATTTCCCACTGGGTCTTATATTTCTAAGTTTTATTTATCAGGTGCACGTTACATCGGATCTTTCTTCAGTCATTTTTATTACTTTATATGTTTATTGTAAAACCTAGACTTTGAGAATTTTGTCAGGTACAAACTGTAGCCGGTGCTTTTGTCCACATGCAGTTTGAATTGGAATAATTTAACAATTAATGCTGATTTACTGCATTTAATTGATCCTAACTCAAGGCAGTAGTGTCAGTAATGGGTAAAATTAGGTTCATTGTCTGTTTGTTAGCCACAAGGTGGTATTGTCTAATTCTTAGTCACAAAAATGAAGAAAATATTACTTTCATTCTACTTTCATGTTGGATTGAGCAAGTATCACAAGATTTACCACAAAAACAAAAATATCAGTAGCTTGTCTTATCCAAAAAGAACAAAATTCTGGAGTTTCTAGATGGTACTCTCATTATAATTGAGAAAAGGATTTTGTTTTATTTTTATTTTCGAGACCAACATGAAAGTTACATGAAAATAGCTTTTCTTCATTCTACATGCTTTGTTTTTGCATTATTGTGAATTACAACTATATACCAATCAGAAATTGTCACTAATTGTCATTTGCAATATAAAGTTTTTTATGAGTGTGTGCTTAAATATGGGACTTTACAGCACAACTTGAATTGTTTTTCATATTTTAACTAGCCAATACTCCGACATTTTTTGATGTATATGTCTCAAATTACAGATCATGATTAATTTTGATGGCAAAAAAGGCCAGTGAGAATTCAAGGCTTTTATCTTTAATAGTTTTTGACATATGCATGTTCAAACATTGAAAAAAAAGGCCTGAAAGTGGACCATTTTTCAAAAAAAATATATCTTGAAAGGTATTTGATATATGAAGCTAAAATTTCACAGCAATCATTATGTTCAAAACTTGGACCATAAAAGTTTTAGGCAAATCAGAGAAGTTTGAGCAGAAAATGTTCTAAAAAGTTGATGATTTGAGATGGAATGACCCAATAGTAAATGATTTGAGTATTGCTATGCGTTAAAGCCATAATGTGTTGGAAACTTGTATAATACTTGAAGTCCTTGGCTGTCATAGATTCCTCAGCTAACTGACCATCCAAACTGACTGAAAAAGTCTGAACCATCATCCACGAGCTCTGACTCTACTTATGATTAATCTTCTCGCCCCTCATAACTCTCTTCCTTCCTTGCTTCCCCATCCCCTCATGGCCTGCTAATTGCTTGTAAAGTCTCTTTATAGGAAAAGTAACGAGGTTTTAAATCTCCACTCTATCTTTACTGGGCTGAGGAAATTTCACAGACTACATTATGCAGTTCTAATCAGATGAACTGCTTAGTTTACTGCTCACTGAAGGGCACACAGAGCAAATGTACCTTTGTATACATCCGTGTGCTTCTAAAAAGAGTGTATAAAAATTCTGATGGCTTTAAAGCATGCTAGGCTAGGATGAGTTAGGATGAATGCACTTTCCAGGAAGTGCTGAGCTGTGCATAAAGGAGGCAAAAGGTTTTCTAAGGTATACTCATATGTTGTGGTCAGTGACTGTACATTTTAGTGTATCATCCATCCATCCAGCCATCCATCCATCCAACCATCCTCTTTACTGCTTATCCACTTCAGAGTGGTTGGGGTTGGAGTCTATCCCACCTACAGGCAGGGTATACTCTGGACAGGCCACCAGTCTATCACAGGTTAGGGTTAATTGTATCAAATAAATATCTTCTTCTGGGTTGACACTAATTTGACAAAAATAATGACAGAGATGTCTACATGTACTCTAATAGTATAGTTTGATCAGTCTGTCCAGTTCTAAATGGTCCTCCCCTGTGAACTCAGATATACACCGATCAGACATAACATTATGACCACCTGCCTAATATTGTGTTGGTCCCCCTTTTGCTGACCATACGCAACCAACTGCGATGCACTGTGTATTCTGACACCTTTCTGTCAGAACCAGCATTAACTTCTTCGGCAATTTGAGCTACAGTAACTCGTCTGTTGGATCGGACCACACAGGCCAGCCTTCGCTCCCAACGTCAATGAGCCTTGGCCGCCCGTGACCCTGTCGCCAGTTCACCTCTGTTCCTTCCTTGGACCACTTTTGATAGATACAGACCACTGCAGACCAGGAACACCCCACAAGAGCTGCAGTTTTGGAGATGCTCTGACCCAGTCGTCTAGCCATCACAATTTGGCCCTTGTTAAACTCGCTCGAATCCTTACACTTGCCCATTTTTCCTGCTTCTAACACATCAACTTTGAGGAAAAAATGTTCACTTGCTCCCTAATATATCCCACCCACTAACAGGTGCCATGATGAAGAGATAATCAGTGTTATTCATTTGACCTGTCAGTGGTCATAATGTTATGCCTGGTAGGTGTATAAGACTGTGGTTATTGCATAAAAACCATGAGAAACATTTCTCAAGCTTTGATTTGTAATTTAAAAGATTGTGGTTCCTGCTAATTGCAGGTCTTTGATGCACTCTCACTTAAATGTTCCTTCACCCCATCCTCCACACTGTGACTGAGGTGTAGAGTCATCAGTAAAGTTGTTTTCTTGGGAATGCCTTGACAGGCAAGTGGTTAGGACATACCACATGGCCACAAATGCAACAAGTTTGGATGACCACATCGTTTGGTCTGTGTCTTCTTTCTCTGTATTTTTTAAAACATTAAAAATGACCGAAAAAATGCAAAAAACAAACATGTTTTCTTGACTGTGCTTTACTGCAGTGTAGCTTGCACTGGTCATACGTGGTTTTAAGACTAACCTCTGATCTAAATGCATTTTGTCTGAAATCTCTTTGAGTAATGTGATTCTCTTCTGTGTTCCAGGTCTGTATCTGGTGTGGATGTGGATCCTGATCTGGTGCACATGGAAATGCAAGATACAAGTGGAGGTGCAGTGATGTTCCACTTGCTCATTCATCCTGTTGTAATGTTCGAACATGGGCAGATAAGCTCAAAATCATAACAGTTTATTAGAGTTTCCATAATTTGTAGATGTAGAGGCAAAGTAAAGCATACTGTTTAACTTAAAATAGCAAATCAGCCAAGAGACCCAAAAGTGATCAAGCATGAAAACATTTACACATGTTTAAAATGTTTTTCTCCATGTTTGCTAGCTTCCAGGCTTATTCTTTCTTGGCTTTAAATGTGTTTTTATTAAAGCGCATTAACTGGCATATTACTATCACAAGTTGAAGAATAGACCCAAATTCAGGATTTCAGCCAAAAATCTCAAAACATAGTAATCAAAATGTCAAACAATAGAGTACAGAAAAACCTAAACAGAAACCCAAACTCAGATATATTACCTAAGGATACAAAGTCAAAAACACAACCAATCTTAGAGATCATGGCAATTTCAGCCATTGACAATGAATTTAATGGCAAAATTGTCACTGCGCCTCTTTAGTAAATCCGTAAAGAGGGTTTGGGACTGGAACAGACTGTAATACTGGACTTATATTAAGTAAAGGCCACTAACACACTTTGATTCTTGGTACATTCATCATATATCCTTGCTAGATATAATTGATGCCTCATTCATATCAGCTGTGGCAAGAAGATCTACTTCTCTTTAAGAATTCCTGAGGTAGAGGATTATAATGTGTGCTACCTATCCAGGCAGCACTAGTCCTACAGTGTAAATGCAGGTAATAGAAGAGATGAACAGCTGACCTTAGTGTGGGTGTGTTGGAAGTGCTTGTGTGTGAGGGGTCAGTGGGGAATTAATGGGTAAGTTAAATAGTCAGGGTGCCCCAGGGCAACAACAGTGAATTTGGATTATCATATCTACTGAGTGACAGGCAGACACCTCCCCACTGAGGGCCAAGAGGGTAATAGAAATGTGTATTTGAGAATGTGCGTTTGTCAGTGTGAGGTTGTAAATGTTCAGATTCTTTATCCACAACTTGACTTCACCTTCTCTGGGTCTCCCAACCTACAATCCCCCTCTCTAAATAAACCTGAGCAGGCAAAGTCAGAAAGGAGTGACAGACTCTGAAGGGCAAAACGAAGGATGTGTTTATTGTATTTGCAGTTCCTCCCTCAATAAACCTCCCCTTTAGAAATGCCTATTAAAAGTTGAACCTCTTGAGGAGGAGACAAGCAGTCTTTTAGCCCACGCATGGAAAGATGCTGCCTGTATTGTGAAATCTGTCGGGCTGAACAAGGCTCCCTGTGTTTGTGGATAGTGAAGATGAGAGGCTGTCTGTCTGGGCCGGCTGCCCAGTTACGGGTGCTCTTCCTGGGGCACATGGCCTCATCCTTTTCATTCTCCTCCATTTTTCCTCTCCTTGCTTCCATGCCCAGATAGATAGTTGAGGAAGGCTGGAGCGATCAGGCATGCTAAACCAATCTGTCCCCCCCCCCCACCAAATCCTCTGCCCCCACCCTGTCACACGTAGCATGGCCAAGGTCAAACAGTGGCATGCTACCAAAAAGGACACAGGGTTGAGGCAGGCGAGATGAGGAACTGTGGCCCTACCATGGCTCCCAGGACTGCTGTCTGATGTTGGAGAATGGCTTGAAGGGGTGGGAGGGAAGCCTCCTAGGAGATGGGGTGGTCGATTGATGGATGAGCCAGAGATGCTAGCTGGGAGTGTGTCTGTGTATGTGTGTCATTAGGGAGATTGATGGGCAGGAAAGTGTGAGTGTACCTTGTTCATGCACACATTCACGCTGTAATGTTAGGCCTATAGAGACAGACAGAGGTGTACTGTAAATGTGTACATGTCTCTACAAGTCTCACATGTATCGATTTTTTTTTTAATGACTAGCACCACATGATCTCAATAAAATGTCTTCAACTCTGCTTTACAAGGCCCTGTTCACTTGTTTCTGTTTTCCATGTCATACCACCTAGTGTCAGTATGTGTGCTCAGTATGTGAGTGTGTTTGCAGGTGTGTGAGGACAGCAAGTGGCATGAAGAAGTGAATGTGCCACAAGCTGGAATTGAACACTTAGTCCAATCTAATAGTTTTTTAATGAGTTCTCCACCATATGCTGCTTTGATTAAATGTCTGGGCTTTTCAATAAATTAGCCAGTCCATTTATTAGACCAGACACCTCTTGAACAAAGACAAAGCAGAGGTAGAAAAGTACAGTGCTGATGAAGAGAATTGACTCAGTGATGTGATGTGGAGTTGCATCATCCTGGAGCTGAACTGATTTGAGTTTGCTTAGATTGATTGTGTGTCTGTTGTTTTTATTCTACTATTCTACTTTGTGTTGTCACAAATGTAGTAAAGGATGCCAATGTAAAGAGCATAGGATGCACCATACGTGCATTAAGGGAACTTGATATGATGCTGCAACTCAGCCTCGCAGCATATTTGTCCCACTGATCACTTGTGTTATTGCACTAAGAACATCTCCTGTGGCCCATACTCCAACATTATAAAAGAGTCATCTGTAAAATTGTTCTCAGGATACATCCAGCTGGGTTGTTTTTTTTTCAGTCTGTCTTTTATGAATTTTTAATTCAGGGATTTTCATATTTGTAAAATATGAAGGGTTATCAGGACCATTCTGTGTTTTAAAAAAGGGCATGGGGAAGAGTAATCTGAGACAAAATGTCTGTGATTTATTTTAGAGGGAAAAAAATCACAAATTTCTGAGCAAAGAACTTCAAAAACACAGTAATACTCTAAAGATTGTTTGTTAAAAGTGTTTTTTGCTGAGGATCCACATCAGTTTGTGCATTTGAATCAGCGTCATCACAAACACCTCTATTTGCCATGGATTATTTCTGCAGTGGGTGACATTATACGCAGATTAGCTACAGAAGGCTAGTCAGAAAAGCCAAGTACTGTATTTTTTCTCATAATTCTGTATATTAGAACTAAAGTATGTAGCCAAATTTGCAGAATAAGGCTAGCTGATGTTAATTACAAGAGAAACAGTAATTGTAGCCCATGACTATAAAACCATCATTTAAAAGGCTATGATTTGTTTCCTTAATTACCATAGAAATGGTGGAAACTCATACCTGGGTACTCATGTTTAACATGGCTAATGTTTCAGCTGTGCTCAGGCTTCAGACTCCTCTAACACTCTGTTTCAGACAGTTTTATTTCTACTCATTTTTTTAACACAAAATAAGCCCCACCCACCTGCTGTTCAAATCTTTTGTATGCAAAAGGAAGCCAATAAGAAGAAATAAGGGGCTGCAGCAAGGCCATGTAAAAGGTAAATTAGGATTATTTTGAACTTTAAATTATGCATAGCTACTCCAGTAAAGTTCAAGAATAAAAAATATGCATTTGGAAATTAGTAGAAGAGGTCCCGTTTAAGTACTTTTTATCCAGGGTGAGAAGAAGGTAACAAGCTAATCTTTTAACTGTGTGTTGCTTAAAAACATTTCACTTAGAGTTGGGCATCTATGCTCCAAACTCATCGCTCCCCAGCAAATATGATGCACATAGAAATTGGGTAGTGATGAGTAAACATCCTCCTGGAGCCTAAAGGTGGATGCTGGGATTGGTGGAGGGTTTGAAATAGTAAGCAGTGATGCAGGGCAGCAGTGGCACTGACATGCATGACACATCGCAGCTCGAGCTGCCTGAGTGAAGTAGCTTGCAGGCTTTGCTCCATTAGTTGATGGTAGTTATTGTTAGTAAGCTCAAAGTGTGGAATTTACTCTGTTTTTTTGCATCTCACATTGCTTTATGTTCATCTTTATAAGAAAAGTAAACATAAACTGTGTTTGCCAGGTAGTGATTTGATATTTCACCTTCAATGAATCCTCTAAGAACCATTCTAATTTGGTGTTTTCAATTTTCAAACTGCAGCCCTATTAGCATGTAGTTTCAATAACTTTTCCAAAGATCAAGGTCGATTTGATGAATGCCTCATCCACTTCAGAGGCTGATAAGCTTTTAAGTTGCATCTGAGTGTCTGACACTTTTAAGTTGTTTTGGAGTATCTGATGTCATTAATTGAAGGTCAAAGCAAAAATGTGGGTTTGGCCCATGTATCTGAGCTACTAACCTCACACATGTGGGGATCCAGGCTTGAGAATGTGAAGTTGTGTGTGTGTGTGAGCATTTTCTCTATTGCCAGCTTGTCACCTCTGGGGGGAGAATAACGGCTGAATTTCAGGAGTCGATGTTGCTGATGCAGCTGCTGGTTGAAATTCAATAGTGGGTGAGATTTGCACCAGGCACTAGCCTCTCTGTGTGTCTCTGTGTGGATAATCCCTCCTGGCCATTTGGATCCAGGAATTGCTGTATGTCTATGGGGAATCTGTCATATCTTATTGAGTCTGGAAAAAGATGTCTCCATTTTTCTGTTCGCCTAGTTTTTCCTCTCATACATTTTCTTCCATTTCTTCTCCAGCTTCTGCTTTTCTGTGGCTAGCTGTTAGTCTATAGCTTTGTTTTATGCTTTCTTCCCCATATACTATTTTTTTCTGTTCTTGATCCCTTTCTCTTGCATTTTCCCCTACTTAACAAAGCTTACATGGCTTTTTTTAGGTCATCTACAGCCCATAGTTTTGTTTAGGTTCAAAATATAGTAGATTTGCTGTTTTAAGTTAAACAAAATATAGTAGATTTATAAATAGATTTATAAGTATAAGTAGATTTATTGTGAATTCTGTTTGGATGAGCATTAAAAAATGTAAATTTTCAACATATTTACTCAAGTCAGTTTATTTATATAGCACATTTAAACACACCAGGTGTTAAGTAACTTAGACATCATCTAAATACTAAACAATAAAAACAATACAAAATATGTTAAAACACATTTTTTAAAAAAGCATATTCAATTCAGTTTTATAGCTCCTGCTCACAGGCTCAAGGCAATGTATTATAAGGTAATGACCCAACAAAAGAGAAAACCAAGCATCTGGCTGTCCCTTATAAGCAAGCCCTTGGCAACAATGGGGAGGAAGAACTTCCAGGCTCAGGGAGAGACCCGGCCAGGGATGGGGGCAAAGAGATGATAAAGATGCATTACAATTAATAACAGGATATTCTAGAATGTAAATCTATTATATTTAAATATATATGTAAATCTAAACATTTCCAGCAGTAATCATTCCTTTCTGCTTGTTCCTCTGTGTCACTCCAGGTTACCTGTACGTTACCTGTCTCATTCAGAACTGTTCGGACAAAATGGTGACAGCGCAGTTCCTTGGCAAAATTGATCACAACTCGCTACTGGTACAGGACGACTACATATTTGTCAAGGTAAGAGTCACCACAGCAGGGGATTTGCAAAATGGAATATACATGTATGAATGATTTTTTTTTCTTTTTTGAGGAGAAAAAAAAATACACAGAAACAAAGTGAAATACATCCTCAAAAGTTTCTCTTCTCATCTTGTACCCTACCCTCTGGCTATTTCCATACAAACTTTGAAATCACTGTACTGTGTGTATATTGCTTATTTTCTCTCTTATTTCAAACTAATTAAATTAAGTTAAATTCTAAATCCTATCACTTATCAATCCCATTTTGTATGATGCATTTGTTAGATTCCTCATTTACCTAATATTATCATTATTACACCTCACTGTTGCATTAAAGAGAGGAAGGGAGTCACTCTTCTGATGGTTTCAGGTTCTTTTAATGTTCAGAGATTCAGGTCATTGTTCTGTCTTCATGCTACATAACAGACAGCATTTCTCACAGATTTAGTAGGTTGTATCTGTGGTGGGGGAGGTGTACACCTATATGTATGTGCATGCTCATATACTCCACTGCGAAGTGAGGCTCACAAGTCTTCCTAAATGAATTCCTTAATTACTAAATAATTCAATTTATTAGTTTCTCCTAAAATGTTTTATTTGTGATACATAACTGAGCAATAAATCAGCTGCTTTCCAGTAAGTCTCTCGTCCTGCTGATGAACTCCAACTTCACCGTCATGTCCTGCAGCTGCAGCTGGTAGTCCTGGTTTTCTCTTCAGCCTCAGTGAGCTAGTGGCACATGAACACACTCTCCACCTGCTGCAGGTTATGCTGAGTAGCCCTAAAGCTCGCAGCTCAACTACTGTTACCAGCTGCACTCCAAGATGGTGGACTTGGAGTATGTCTGACCATGGGACAAGATCCTTTATGACAAGGCAGCTGAATGATAAAGAAGACCACCACAACAGCAACCTGGCCACTGAGCTAGATGGTAGAGAAAACATGAGACAGGAAGTGCCGGGGCTGGCTAGGAAGCAGCAACTGACTTTCGAAAGGAGGGACGTCCACTGGGCAATCAATTGTAGATTACATAACTGTCACAGATGAATTAAAAGCAACAACAGATGCTAAAATGACTGAAAGGACTTGTTTTAGACTGATATACTTGGGTGGTCGTTAATATGCCCGGGTCACTGGGTCTGATTTAAAGGTTATATGACTGAGCGAACATTTTAAAATAGGATTAATCTGGTTTAGAGCCTAGTAATATAAGTTTCACCTTTTCCAATGGAATCCTTTTATCTAATTCCTCTCCTTGGTCATATGATGTCCCACTGGGCTTGTTATTGTTATTCTCTCTATATTTGGTGCCCTTGACAAAAATTGTTGACAAATTTTTTATTGACTGTTGATGTCCATCCTTATTTTTTATTCAAAACTGGTGAGGCTTATAGAATACCTAGGCTACTAGACTATCTTCATGCTATTGGGGAGTGGAGAGGTAGGTGAGTGTGATGTGCGAAACAATGAGCTGGCAGAGTGGAGTAGTATTAGTAATAGTATATACAGTACACCAGGAAATAATACTGGAAAACAGAGCCTAAGCATCTGTCTGATATGGTGAAGAGTGGATGGAAGAGATGGGGTTGACATACTGCTACTGGTGGTTGATGAGTGCCAGGTGTGCCAGCTGTGCAACAGATGGGAGCTGGTGGGAAGCCATGTCTAGGACCCCCCACACACAGAGGGAAAGAGAAAAACAGAAAAACAAAAAGGACAGCTCTGGAGACATGTGGAACCATGAAACTACCATAATATACATTTTCCCTACTTAGTAAGACAGCCGTTGACTGTTTGCAGGCTATGCAGAATTCTACGACTACAAAATACTAAGTCAAATTGATGGTTTCATATTACCACTCGACTTACGTGTCTTCACAGGCACTTTATCAGGTCTGCTTTATGCATTCAAATTTTGTTTTGTATTGCTTGTATCTATTTTTGATTGTGTATTACTTTACTTTTAATTCCAATCCAAAGTGCTAAGCACCTTGTGTCTTTTTTTTTTTTTTTTCTTAAAAAAATTTTTTTTTTTTTTTCTTTTAACTGTGG
>VUQI01031889.1:0-12476 GCA_015106735.1 Paratilapia polleni
AACAGAGGTAATTAGTTGACAAATCTACAGGACATATCTGTCTGCTTCCATCACATATCACCAACTTCTCTTTACTCTCAGGACATTCCCCACTCTTTGCCTGCCAGCAGCCTTATTTATTGGCCCTTTTAGTGCATTGTGGGAGGTTTGTGTGGAGGCAGAGCTGAGGCTGGCCGCCCTTGTCTGCAAGGTTTGTTTCATAGGAGGTCTGCATTCACCGCACAGGATTTTCTAGAGACATGCAGAGTTTAGCAGATGACAGCCTTACCTCTCTGTCTCTCTGTTTGTATGTTTGTAACATTCCTATTATTTATGTTTAAGCTGGCAGACCGATAAGTTGTGTCAGGATAGTGAGGTTATATAGGTGGGACTCTGTGTTTATAGTCATCGCATGGTGGACCTCAGGGATGAACACTGAACCACAAGGGTGCCATTACACAGTTCTGCTTACATCAGCCACATATCCTTCACACCCGAAAACACATGACTGTAGTACAAACAACGAGCATGCCTCTGCTCTGTCCAGAAACTCAAAGGCAGACTGACAGCTAGAAAGCCCTCACCACAAAGTTTGACTTCTCCAAACTCCTGGGTTTGCCAGGGTGACGTCTTGAACTTGAGTCACTCCGCAGCAGCTGTGCAGGAGAGCCAGACTTCAAGCTTAACCGGCTTGTACAAGAAAGCCTGAATAAATGCACGGGCCTCCGTGTGCTTTCAATCAGATAAGAGTAAGTCCAGGGAGCAGGCATGGACTTCCCTGAGCATTCCTCTGCTGCTACACACAAGGCAGCTTTTGTCTTCCCTCTGTGTTTGTGGCCCCTATTTCATTGGCAGTGTTGGATGCATGCTGTTTATAAGATGCAGAAACCTTTATCTGCTTGTACCTAACTGGATCACACAGAAAGATGATGCGATTAGAGCCTACATCTACTGTACATAATGAGCCAGCTGGCTGCAGTATGTGGCATTAAATGCCATAGAGATTTCAGAGAGTCAGTACTGCATCTACATATTAAATAACCAACTTAAAGTTTCATTCTGCTGCAGTTACATAATCATTCCTGTTTTTGTGTTTTATTCACCTTTCCATAACTGCTACCTGATGTGCACCTAAGAAACCGCATCAGACAGTATGTGTACATAAGAATTAAGCTTGAGATTTGCAGTATAGCATTCAACTGGAACTGCCGGGGGGTTAACACTCTTTGCTGGGACACAGGGAGAAGTGGTATCATTATATTCAAAGCCTTCTGGGGCATTTCTGAATTTCCTACACCTGGCTAGAGAAAAATATGCTGCACAAGTAAAAATTCCCACTGATAAAAGGATGATTTACATTATTGTGGTAGATGTAAAGTCACTCTTACCTGCCAAGACTTTTAGCCTCTCTTAAGGATGGAAATGAGCTAGTAGCTAATGAAAGTTATCTTTTCTCTTATGACATCAGTGTTTTGTGCATAGTCAAATAAAGAATAAAACTACTATCCATGTCAATAATTCTGAAAAGCACATCTTCCTGCTTTTCAGTCAGAATGCATTATTAACCAACCATTTAACAATCTGCATACAAAAACAATTGTTTTATTCTTAAGTAATGTCTGTATATAACTGCTGGTTTCAGCTTTTTCATATCCAACCTGCTGATTTCCATATGTTGGGTCTAAATCTTCTGCCATTCAAACCAAAAGTCACACGTGTGCTGTCAACCTGCTTTCATCACAAATAGCTGTTGAAACTGTGAAACTTTTTCTATTTACGTTCACACACCTCTGGAGTTTGATGGATTAAATTGTCATGAAAAGCATTTCCATCCCATTAATATCTGATGTCATTATTTTGGCATCTCCTTCTCCAGCATTAGATTTTCCATAAATAATATTTCATTAAGCCTAATGGCTTGTTTACTGGTTTTGGCTCAGCAAAGAGTGTGATGTATGGCTCTTCAAATGTTGTACACTACACTGCAATTCAACCGTGGCAGAGATTTATGACACAGATTATTGTTTAAATGTGTGCATAAAAGCCAAAAAAGAGATTTCAGACCGAGGTGTAAGTACATGTAAGTGAGGCTCGTGGAATATTTATAATCTCGATTCACAGAGTACATTGAAAATGTAATAGTTTCTGCATTTTTGTGTACTCCATCCATTGTGGAAACTTAAGATGTAGATAAATACTGAGCCAGACTAAGCTGTTTGTTATCTGCATACAGACATCTGCTCCTGCAATAACACTGAGATAAATGTTAGATGAACAGAGAAAGCATAGCTTTACAGTAGGGTTTCTTCCTGAGATGATTCAAACCCACCACTCCCCAATCCTCACTTCAAAGAGAGCAGTGCATTCTGGGGCAAACTGCAGGATTTTACTGTTGTGTAACAACCATGGGGTGTTTCTAGGATCTATGTGAAAGGGAGGCTGTGTGTGTGTGTGTGTGTGTGTGTGTGTGTGTGTGTGTGTGTGTGTGTCTGTCTGTCTGGCTGGCTGGCTGGCTGGGCTGATATGTGTGAGTGTGTGGGTGTTTGTATACACTCGATCTGATAAAGTACAGTCTGTCTGCTCATGCACTGATTACGGTGGCTGTGTGGTATTTTCCATTGAAGCTTTGGGAGATATGCACACAAGCTATTACTGGTTAACCTCATTATAAATTACCCATTCATGTCCATCCTTCAGTTTCTATAAATATTATTGCATGAAATAATAAAACGTGTTTAATCTCATCTGGATAGAGCACACTTGTGCTTTTGCTGACTATCATTAAGTTTTAAAAATAAAGCTTTTACACCAAGTGTTAGTGGAAAAACTGCTTTGTAAAGTCTGTCTGATTTTGGAAAGACTGACAGATAATTTTACTACTAAAACCAAGATAAAAGAAAGCTTCGCTGCCATGTGAGGAATCAGCTGTGCTGTTAGTGGAATCCACTCAGGGCTATAGGATGAGACAGTGCTGGTGTTGCCAAATAGCAGGCATCTGGATTGAGTTTCATCCCGCTGAGGCTTGGTCCTCAGCAGATGGTGCTCGCCAAACAAGCAACACTGATTAGAACCAGAGGGGCGGCCCTCTCACTTACATGTACTCATTTCATGCATGCTTGTCCAAAGGCCAGTTTTAATAACATGTAAGGAAAACGAGTGCTATACACTCCACTCTGATCAGGGCAGGGGAAGCTTCATTTACTGTAAAAGCTGGTGATGATTGATTAACAGCATTTTCTTTTTGTTTCTGTTCACTTCAAGGAGAAACTTCAAGTGCTTAGCCTGAATGTAACTTTTAGTGGCATTTTTGCTTTTTTCCAATTTGCTTGCATGATACAAAAGAATTTAGATACAAATGGTCTTCATCAAGCTTGCCAGTAAGAACAAACAAGTACGACAACTTAAGAAAGAAATGTCTACTACTGAGAATGAGCAGGATCCTCAGCTACATTTCTACTGGAATACAGGATGGCAGTTTTTTTTTTTTTTGGTAATCTCACCACATGATGTCCACATGATATGAAAACACACGGCAGTGCTAACCCACAATGGCCACAGAGTTTGTTAGCTGTGTGGGAGCTGATGAGAGCAGACTGTGAGTGTTGGCAGCTGCCATGGTGGTCCCAGGGACTCAATCATGGCATCCATTGGGCTTTGAGCAAACTGAAGAGGCTGAATGTGGGTTTTTGGCTGAAGTCTAAGTGTAGAGCATTTTGGCTTGCTGAGGCCACATGGTTTGCTTTGCAGTAAACTGTCACCTTTAAGTTGTTTGTCTCTTACTGCAGTGGCATCTTTGTTCCAGTGACACACTCACACTTAAGTTTTAGACCTTTTTTATTTGATTTTTGAGTTTCTTCTGTGTGGTCACACACTGTATGTTTAACTAAGGCTGTTTATTTATACAGACATGGCATGGCTGAAGGAATGTTTTGGAGACAACAGGACTATTTAAAGATCTGATGGCCTCAGTTTTCCTTTGACCCATGTGGAATCATTTGCTTGTTTCAACACCAATGAGAGAAGCTAGAGCTGGTGTCTTTGTTCACACCTTTTGTGGCAGATTTCTTACCTGCTCCGATAATCTGTTAATAGGCATTTAAAGTCAAGATCGCAGGAGACAGTGAAACAAAACATGGGACAGCTGAGCCAGTTGTAAAACAGATTGGACAGAATGGTAGGATAACATTTTAACAGCTGCTCCTGTCCATGAAAAAACACACAATTTGAAAGTGCCAACACCCCCATAACCAAGACCCCAAGCACTTACCCACCACCACCCAGAGAAAGTTGATTTGGCTTATGTGGAGGTTTGGGGGCATGAGAGAGAGGCTGACATTTATACACTGCACCCACGAGCCCCGAGACCACAGAGCCTCTCTTTAGACTTGTGTTTCTCACCCTTATTCTCTTTTGGGAGGATTCCTTGAGTCCATTCCCACAGCCTTCGTGAGAGGGTCCAGTCAAGAAAAAGGCATAGGGCACTATATACAGCTGTACCCTCTACCCCGTGAACTTTGACTTTATGGCACTTTCAGCGATCTGCTGCAGAAAGTCTCCATTATCACAAATCTATTCAATGTACATGGAAAAAAGTGCTTTATATTATTCCATCTGAAAATTATTGAAGATATGTGTTTCCCTGTTTAATGTACTTATATTTCACCACTTCGTTTGCACTATGCCTTGTTCAGTCATTCAGTTAATGCATGTAGTGAAAGAGGGCATGAGATCCTTCATGTGAGCTGATTGGAAATCTTCCAAGGAAACTGAATAGTTGGCACTGAAAAACAAGAAGGCTCTTTACAGCTCTTACATATACTTTATGAAATATTCGCAGTCATACAAAAGCCCCTGAGGGACAAGAGAGGAAGCACATTGTGGTGCATTCTGCTTCAGCAGCCAAGGTTTCCTGTATGAATCATAGCAAAACTTTTATAAAGGAGCCGGAAAGGTCTGGTACAGAATGTATATCTTGTCCAACAAAGTTTGGGAAGTGTGAAAAGTCTGTTGACCTTGAAATGAACCAGGAGATTTCAGCTGCAGTGACTGGTCACATTGTCCTTCTTTCACCACTGGTGGCCATGGATACAGTCGTCTTTATTAGTTAGTGGCCTTCAAAGACTTCAAAGACGGAGCTGTGAACACTTTGGTTTTGTGACTGACCACTTGACCCTCAGATGCCCTGCTCATGGAGAGTTGTGATAGGAAATGAACTAAAGATTAGTCTGGCCACAATCAGTCAGGGGATAAAGAGAGGCTTTACACCAGAGGATATTACCCTTTGCAGCAAGAAGAGAGAAGAATACACCAGCCACTCAGAGATAAATACTAAGGTGGTGGTCCTTCAGATTCAATTAATACAGACTTTGGGTGGCATAGCGGCTACTTTGAAGAATTCAGACTTTGGCTCTGTTATTTCTTGCCTCTGAAAAGGGCAGCAGTGAAAAGGAATGAATAACAAGAGGAATAAACAGCTCTGGTCAAAATGTCATCTTTAATGTCACCCCGTTCATTGATGCAATGCTGTGCATTCTTTGATATGCATGAGATACAGATCCTTTCTTTTGGGTGCAGTCTTCACCTTTTGCAACCTTCTTGCTCTCTTAGTGAAAGTGGAGGGAATGCAGGTGTTCCATTTCTTTAAGGAAGAGAACCGAGTTTTATTGCATCCATCAATGCAGCCAGCATGGGCCAGAAAGAGAAAAGGCTTATATTTGCTTGTGTAGATGTAGTAAAAGTAAGACTGTGTCACATTGTGTGACTAATATGATGAAAAATAGATTTAGTGCTTGATGAAAATTATTCTGTTTGAACTATTTTATCAGTGCCAGATTACTGGCATAAGAACAGTTTTCCTCGAAGTCTGCCAATATGCTGTGGCAGTGCCAAAGCAAACAGCTTGAGTAAGAGTGCACATTGTGTTGAAATAGTGTGTTTTTCCAATTAATGGTATTGACTACACTGAATAAATGAGGTATCTAAAACTATTAGGGGAACACACAATTTAAATGCCTTCTTTTTCGTTTTTGCTTTTATAATAAGCAGACCAGAAGTATACACAAGTACCCCTAATTGTAAATGAAACTATGAAAATAAAAACATCCTCGTGGTGAGATATGTTTCCTCATGTATTTAAAACCTTAAATACAACCTGCATTTAAATCCAAAATTATAATCACACACATTCCACTGAAATGGCCATTTATAGTAACTGTTTTTCTACCAAGCGGTATATTTCGTACTGACATTTCCAGCATAGTGCCGTGTGGTGAGTTATGCACAGTCTCATGTCTAGTTGGAGTTTTTAGTCTCAAACTTTCCATTATTTACCGTTTTACATCTCCTCTAGACCATACGTTGTCAGCTGAACATTAAATTTTAGCGGCAACTTACAGTTTGTTTGAAGAAACCGGCAGCTCATGGGGCCAGTCTTGCATGTAAAGTCCTGCCATGTAGCAAGCAAATTGTGCTGGCCTCCTGTTAAACTGAAGGCTCATTTTAACACTGCCAGCGAAGTTAGGAACAGTTAGCCTCTCCATAACAAAACACTGCCAAGAGAAAATCAAGCATAAATGCCCATACTACACTCTCTATAGACAAAGGAGAATACCAGGGGAGATAGCAAAGTTTAATGCTCACTTTCAGTCATATAATTACTGTACCAACATGTTTTTTTTCCACCATTGTGATTTGTGAGCTTTGAGTAAGTACAAACTGCTGTGGAAGTATAACTCTTTTGTAATGTTGCAGAAATAGCTGGGGATGGATGTGCATGTTTGAGACCAACTGAGTGAACCGCGGTTAGTGTGCTCTCTGCACTGAGTGGATAAACAGAGGATTCATGTGGACATGCCCTGCCACAATAAGGACTTCTTCACAGAAAGAAGAAAGAAAAGTGTTCTGTTTTTATTTAAGTCCCAAAATGAACATCCTTCTAGACATTAAACTATGGGGCTGGCTAGCCTCAGCTGTGAGCTTCCATCTCTGCTTTTTAGGCTCTGGTTTTGTAGAATTGACCTCCAGCAAAGGAGAAAATTCACATACAAGTTGTCTAGTTATCTCTGGGGTGTGACTAGAAAAAAAGTCAAATACAGTTCATTTGATCACATGACCACACTTCTGATTGTGTGCTGAGGCACTGCACATTTTTTCAGTACACAATCCATTGTTCTGTCTGTTATAACTAATTATATAGAACTCTTCAAACCTTACAGCACAATTACCATGTGAACACAATGAGGACATTTGAACAAGAGCATGAACAGAAAGATGGAGTGAAGGCTTTGAGCCAGACTCTGCGAGGGCACCAGCAGGGGAGGAGCCAGACAGCTGGGTGTCTCCTTGATTAGTTTGTTCTTTAAACTACTTCCAACTGTCAATCCTTTAAGTGATAAATGGGGAAAAGTTAATTATTATTGCAACCCAGGAGTCATTTCATGTGAAGCAACTGTGGACAAAGAAAACAACAACATAATGCACAACACAGAGAGAAGAATGGTATTCAGTGTTGTGTGAACGCATTGTGAACATTCAAGGATGCCCAGTGGATTGAGCTGCAACAAGCTAACAAGCTAAACACAAATGTATTGATGTGTGAAGTAGTATTGTGTAGGATATTCATACTTGCTCTTTGTATCTAAAAAGCAGAATTTTCTGGTCACTATGGGGCAGCCTAAACAAACCATGAACACATCATTGGCATTTTATCAGCTTTTAAATTAATAGTTAATTTGTTGTAAAGTCCTTCTTACTCTCTCACAAATTTCTCAGAGAAATATCTGTCTGCATAGGGCTATCTACAGAATTTAGCTTAGAGGTTGTGAGCAGTGAGCCCACCCAAACCTTTGATCACAACTCTGACCATCAAGTGAGCCTAAAATGAAATATTTCCTTCTTCATTTTATGCAGTACATTTTATAAGGTGGTTAGCACTGTTGCCTCGCAGCAAGAAGGTCCTGAGTTCGAATCCACCAGGGCCTTTCTGTGTGGAGTTTGCATGTTCTCCCTGTGTCTGCGTGGGTTCTCTTCAGGTACTCAGGCTTCCTCCCACAGTCCAAAGACATGCAGTTAGTGGGGTTAGGTTAACTGGTGATTCTAAATTGGTCATAGGTGTGAATGTGAATGTGAGTGTGAATGGTTGACTGTCTTTCTGTGTTAGCCCTGACAGACTGGCAACCTGTCTAGGGTGTACCCCGCCTCTCGCCCTATGGCAGCTGGGATAGGCTCCAGGCCACCCCCGCGACCCTGAATAGGATAAGCGGAAGAAAATGGATGGATGGAATAATTTGCCTGTTGAGGTTTATTCTCTATTAACAGCTTTACTTCCACCACCTGAGAGCTACTGCTCCATTTAAGTTCTACCCCAATTCATGATACAAAAAATAGAAAAAGAAAAAAAGGTTAAATTTATAAATCTCATGACCTTTTTCAATCGTTTTGTTTCTTTTGAAATAGGTATTTAATGTCACTTTTAATCAAATTTACATATATGAAAGTTAAAAGTTTATTTATTCCAAACCACGTCTGGCGGCCCACCTGCAGTACTTGCATGACCCACCAGGGGGCCGAGGCCCGCACTTTGGGGAAACATTGGTACAAACACCAAGACATTTTGTGATCTGTTTACTCAAACCACTTGCGATAAAATGGGTCACATTTGATTACATCATTATCTGTAGTGTAAATGTTAATGTGTCCTGAGGCTCCCTGACAAGTACATAACAGGAAAATATGTCATCACCTCAGTACTCAGTGGTTGTTTTGGTAACACTAACAGCAGTAGTCAAACCTGTATAGACACGTATGCCAGCTCTTGAAGTGTTTTTTTTTCATTATGTAGCCTGAGGGTGACAGAAAGGGCATCCTGTGCCAAATCAAACAGATCAATCAGCTGTGGCAACCCCTTTGGGAAATAAGGGAACATGTAGCTGGTGCAAAATAAATCTGACTTAATAAATGTGTATGGAGCTCTTTTACTTTCTAGAAGAGTTGAGTACCGAAATTTGAAAGCAAGTGGTCTCCTGGGAGGTGCATAACAGACAGGTGTGAAAAGTGATCCATTTTGGTAGTTGTTTCAAGGTAGTTCACTTGGTTAGAGGTGAGGTCACTAGAAACAAGTCCTTTTTCATTAAAAGTTATGTAGTAAGTAATTTCCATTCCATTGTTGTTATAAAATACAGCGCAGCTTTAGTAGTTTAGAAGAACTGCATGTAAAGGCTCAGTATAAAATGAAGCTTATGTGTGAGTTCAATAAGGAAGATCTGTAATCACTCATCTGTCTGCTTCTTGGGTGTTCGGCTGCCAATCTGTTCTATACATCACTTCCTCTTTCCCACGCTGTCAAACTCAGTACTGACATCATTGCTCTCATCCAATCACGTTCTTGCCCGCCTTCAGCGAGCCAATCAGCCTCCAACCCGCGTGCTTTAAATCTCAGTGCTGTTCTGTCATTTCAGACTCTCATTCGTGCAACCCGCCTCCTCCCCATCTCCACCTCACTCTGGTCACTCAGAACGCATCCAAGCCTTCATCTCCATCTTCACCACCACCAGCGTCTAGACTCCGGGGGGTCCTATCCTAAATCCTGTCACCGTTGGGATTCCGCTCTGCCGCGATGGGTCATCAGAGTCTAATCGCCAAATAGATGAATTAATTCTGTATCACAATAAATCATGTTCATTTTTCCAAGTGATCTCTCCTTGTTGAACTTTTCATACTGGCTTTGCCGGTCAGCCATGGTGGTTGGAACTTGTCACCCTTGCCCTAAGTAGTGCCCCACATGCTTGCACTGTCACGCACAAGCATAACATAAATGCATGAGCACAATAGCTCAAAATAGCATATTGCACTTCATAGTGACCAGAGCACAGGCATTTCTGTGGTCAGTGAAGTGAGGCTCATATTTTATATCTTGTTAAATTCATGTTCCAAAAAAGAAAAAAGTATAATAACAAAGTCATATTGTTGTTGGCTCAGATCATATATAAACATTAGAAAGTAGTCATTATTGGACGAACACACGGTGATTGCTTCCTGGCTATGTTCTTGTAGGCCTGAATTTGTTCTTTCTGAAGGGTCAAATCTGGGCTTTGGGTTCCCCTGTCATTCATTTTAATAAGGTAACCATGCTATGAATTATGGGTAATTCTGTTAAACTGTGTCTGTTGGACTGTAGACTTAATGGAGGCCTCAAGCACTTACTGCTTGTACAGTGGGGTAAAGGTAATGACAATATGTCAAAGCCTGCATGTCTATATTGATGGACCAGGAATAGATTACTCGCTCCCTCGCTGTATAGCGATCAGTCGATAAAACTTCGTGTGAAGATAATTCTGGGGTGGGTCTGGTTAAAAGGCTCAGCAAGTCACTGGCTTTGGCCCAAACGCTGTCCTATTTGCATTCCTCGAGGGCAAGCTGTCCAATATTATCTCTACTCACTCCATCAGAGACCCCTGAAGCCACAAAGGACTTGCTGTGTCGACTTCTTCCCTCATCATATTTGCTGGAGAGGCAAGGCCAGACAGAGGTGCCTAATAACGCTGATGCCACACCAAAGGATGCACCTCAGGTCAACAGGTGTTTTTGTCCTCAGCCTGCGAGGAATCTCCCTTTATTTTAAAGAAAGCTTCTGAGGTCCTGTCAGTGTGTCTGATATATTCACATTTTCCATGAAGTCTCAAAGGTGGATCTTTCTGTGGAGGGGATGCAGATGTAAATTCCTTTCATTCGTTAAAGTGGAACTTTAAAGATCTTTAAAATAACTCATACAAGCAAGCACATGCAGGTATACAGGCACACACACGACAGCTTGGTTAGGCTGAATTAATCATCTTCCCCTCCTCCTTCAGTAGATGTATCAAGTGTCATAACTAAACCTGTAGTGTCAGTCTTTGTAAGAAAGCCATGCAGTGCCACGTCTGGAAATCGGCAGGTGTGAAATCTTACATCTCAGAAGGAAAAACAAAACTAGAAGTGTCTGTGAGGGGGATCCAGGCTGACCTGCTGCAGTGGGAGGAGATGGGCTCTGCAGTGTAACATTTCTGTGTGGAGGATTATGGTTGTTTGAGGGAAGATAAGACATTGCGGGATCAGTGCACTGTTAAATGTATCTGCCAGAGCCGGCAGAGGAGCTACAGCAATGCAGAGACTCTGCCAACATTCCTGGGGATCAACACGAGCTAAATGCTCCCACCTCTCTCCTCCACTGCCAAAAGTTAAAGAAAACCTGATAGGGGGAGCTCACTGTAGCTTCCAACCCACTAAACTATCTTCTTATGTCTCTATTGCTTTGTTCTAAATTAGGGTATCAACCAGAATATTAACTAATTTTATCAGAGAAAGATGTGTAATTTTGTCGCAGTTTAAAAAAAACATAAAAATGTAGTGTTGACAGATTTCCCACTAAAATGTAGTTTACAGTGTTTCTACTGTAATCTACAAAAACAGTTTCTCATTGTAAAAAAATGATATGGTACTATAGGCCTACTGTATATATGAATATAGCCTATGCTTCATTGTCTGTTTGTTTGGTTGCCATTAAGCATTCCTAATGTAATCTCCACAAACTGTTTATTACTGTAAAATGTAATTGCACATTCTCACCCTGTACTCCGAATTCAGCAATTGCTGTCTATTTCTTGCATCGCAAGGTTACAGAAGTGTGACTGCATTTATTGCTACGGAAGTCTCAGTCACAGTGGCCCATTGGTAGCTATACCTTAATGCTGTTCTTGGTCACGTAAACCATGGAAACTACATCACACTTCCACAACAAAGTCTGCATATATTGTAAAAAAAAACAAAACAAAAACAGTACAGTAGCTTGCTCTTATTTTTATTTATTTTGTAACCATAAAGGTTATGGTATTTAACAGTATTTACAAAGAAAAGTAGATTACTTTAAAAATGTTCCTGTATTTTTGCAGCAATTTGCTTCCGTGTAGGTACTTTTACTCATGTACTGCTACATACTTAAGTATAAGCATTTTATGCAACAATATACTTCTACAACACTACAACTTGGAGAGCAAGTCTCTCTCAACTCTTTGGTCCATTATATTTAACTGACATCTACACTATATTGCCAAAAGTATTCACTCGTCTGCCTTCACACGCATATAAATTTGAGTGACATCCCATTCTTAATCCATAGGGTTTAATATGATGTCGGCCCACCCTTTGCAGCTATAACAGCTTCAACTCTTCTGGGAAGGCTTTCCACAAGGTTTAGGAGTGTGTTTATGGGAATTTTTGACCATTCTTCCAGAAGCACATTTATGAGGTCAGACACTGATGTTGGACGAGAAGGCCTGGCTCACAGTCTCCGCTCTAATTCATTCCAAAGGTGTTCTGTCGGGTTGAGGTCAGGACTCTGTGCAGGTCAGTCAAGTTCTTCCACACCAAACTCACTCATCCATGTCTTTATGGACCTCGCTTTGTGTACTGGTGTGCAGTCATGTTGGAACAGGAAGGGGCCATCCCCAAACTGTTCTCACAAA
>VUQI01031890.1:0-22174 GCA_015106735.1 Paratilapia polleni
ATGCTCCCAACTTTGTGGGAACAGTTTGGGGATGGCCCCTTCCTGTTCCAACATCACTGCACACCAGTGCACAAAGCAAGGTCCCTAAAGACATGGATGAGCAAGTTTGGTGTGGAAGAACTTGACTGGCCTGCACAGAGTCCTGACCTCAACCCGACAGAACACCTTTGGGACGAATTAGAGCAGAGACTGTGAGCCAGGCCTTCTCGTCCAACATCAGTGTCTGACCTCACAAATGCACTTCTGGAAGAATGGTCAAAAATTCCCATAAACACACTCCTAAACCTTGGGGAAAGCCTTCCCAGAAGAGTTGAAGCTGTTATAGCTGCAAAGGGTGGGCCGACATCATATTAAACCCTATGGATTAAGAACAGGATGTCACTCAAGTTCATATGTGTGTGAAGGCAGACAAGTGAATACTTATGGCAATATAGTGTAGCATGTGCAACATCGTACACCAACTAGGAAACAAGTGCAGTGAGCTGTTGATAAACATTGGACACTACTTGGATTTATGGAAGATGCTGCTGCCAGATATTCCTAATTAACTATGGCTAACACAAAAGGCAGAATATCTGCACCACATTTGACGCCATGGACACCTGAACATTGCTATTTTTGGATAAGTAAACATTGTAACCAACATATGCCCTCATCCTTTAAATGAAAATTTCTAACACAAATCTGTGTACACATAACCTGATGATGGAAACTGCTATTAGGTTCTTTAAAATGTTCATTGTGAATTAACATCACCCCTTCAAAGCAGTCAAATACATAACAAAAAATAATGGTCCCCACAGTCGCCTGTGGCTACAAACTCAAGTGTGGGAACCAAAAGAATAAGACTGCCAATACAAGCAGCAGAAGAGCTTCTGGAGAACCCTTCTCAGTCATTCAGGAGGACCCCAGAGTAAAGCTGCTGCTCCCATGTATCAAAAGAAGCCAGCTGAAGTGGTATGGGCACGTAACTAGGATGCCTAGGTCAGGTGTTTTGGGCATGTCCAAATAGAAGGAAACCCCATGGGAGACCTGGGACACATTCGAGAGATTATGTCTTATGGCTGGCTTGGGAAGAGAGGAAGAGGGTTGCCTGGGAGAGGAAAGTCTGAGCATCTCTGCTTAGACTGCTGCCCCCACCACGTGGATGTGGATAAGCAGTGGAAAACAGACAGACAGGTGGATGGATGGATGGATGGATGGTTTGTTATTAGAGCAGCAGTAGCCCACTGTTGTTATAACTCACAAGCATAAATAAATTAATCATAAATCATAAATGAGCTAACATATTTAACACAAACAACTAAAGTTTCTCAAATATATTTCCAGGATTGTAAGCATTTTAATATTTTTCCCCCTGCTGCTCAGGCAGAAGAAGGAGTACTAAGCTTAATGGGCGTGCTCAGTGGGTAAGAAACTTGCATGAACATCCTATCTGATGGCTCTGTTCTTTTTTGTCTTCTGATAAGAGACAGATAGGCCACAATGAAAGATGGGCTCAGTTCATGTATTGTACAGCACATCTTCTGTACACTACTTTCTTGTGAGTCATGTGGTGATTTTGTAGAGAACTAAGCAGTGGATGAAATTAGCAGTCTAGATTTTAAAGAGCACTGAACAAAATAAAAATACGCCAGACAAACCACAGACAATTTGAACAGACACAGACAGCAAACACAGCAAAACTATAGTCACACAGTTCTGCAGAGTCATCTCCAAGTCGAATGCAAGTTTCCTGTACCAAAGAAACTCAGAATCTAGCCTCTTCTCTTATGTCATCAGGGTCTGATATGCCAAACAAATGGTTTCTTCTTCTGTGATGTGTGGCCTGTAAATCAGCTACACTGAGGTGAGACCGATCTCTGCAGTCATCTCTCATGTGGAGCTTTTCAATCACTGAAAACTGTATCACTGTCCTGTTGAATAAATAGCTATTTTCTTTTTTCTGCTGTGTAAGAGCCAACCAATTTCCTATTCATCTCTAAATGCAGTACAGAGAAACTGTGCCCACAAAATAAAAAGGGAACACTGATGAAAACAATCCATCTGAGCCGGATTAGTGTAAAATGTTTGTCCTCTGCACCGGCCGTCTGATCAAACCAGTGAAAAATGAAGGAAAAGCTGAATAGGCAAGTACAAAACTTGAGGCTTACTGTGCTGTTTGCTGCCGAGGTTTCAAAATAACAGTTATGATTTATTTTACTTTGATTAATTCTGTTCCAATTAAGTCTTTCCTAGAAGTACATGTAGACAGGTCTTATGAGCTTGCAGTTACATTTTAGAGATTTAATTAACACTCCAGAGCTGCTTCTTACCATCATGTAAACGGCATGTTTATCCAGAGCGCACATTTAACAGATGAGTTAATTTTTCATTTATTCTACACAATGCCACAGTTAAGGGTAATAAAGAGAAGTTTGTCAGGTCTTGTTAGAGGATCTTACATCCTCAAATTGAGCTCCATGTTCACTGCTGTCACTTTGCCAATCTTTGTCCTTTTCTCAACTGTGAAAAGGCTCCTGATCGGTGAAACCAGCTCCGAGTCTGGGTTTGGGAGATAGACACCCTCTTACTTTAAACTTTCCTTTTAGATAAACTTCATAGTTTGGGTTAGCTTATATGCCCTTGAACTATCCCTCAGTTGTGCTGCTATCGGCACAGTAGCTCTTGTGGTGTGTTGTGCAACTAGCCTCTGGTCTCTTTCACTCTCTTTGGATTTATATATCACCATTACATGCCATTAACCTTGTGCCTCCTCTGTTCCTGTTCGCAGGTGTCTCTGGTTCCCAAGCTACATGCTCCTGGTCTGGGTAGACTCCCCTCACCAGCCAGCCAAATGTCTCACTTGTGTGTTGTTTGGCATCTCTGTGCTAACCTTTTCTTTCTATACCTTCCCCTTTCTCCCCAGCCAGTCTTTGCAGACACCTAGCGTCTCCCTGAAACTGTGAAAGGGTCCACAAAGTGCTTGCTCACAGGATCAAATAGTGCAGGGTCTCTCTGCTGTTGTGTAGTGGCTTCATATACTTAAAATTTAATTGAAAAGAATCTTCTCTTTTGACTTGGCTTACCTCATCAGCAAGCTGATCATCTGGATCGTAGTCCTTCATGTCAATCACCTCGGCTGGTAAACCAAAAGCCTCCACCTCCTCTGACAGCTCGTTTGCAAAGCCCTGAACAGATGGAGAGTCTCAGCTGATGTTTACAAGATGTCACAAAAGCTTAAACTACAATGTTAAGAACTGCTGAGCACTGACCAAAACATTCATGACTTAAATTTCCCTTTTGTTTAATGTCCTGGGTTACATATATATCTGCCCTATTAGTTCTGAATTAAACTCCACTTTTGCGAACCTTAGTGTTTGGGTTTTTTTCACCCAGTGACAGAGACTGATGACATTCAGCTTAGTGGTGCTATTACTTCTGAATGTATACAACAGAAAGCTTTATTGTCACTGTATGCGAAATGAGGAGTGCCACCCACGGTTGATGCATCAAAACACAGTAACTCCACAAAGCCACAGTTAAAAATTGCACAAAAGTAATGTTACTGCAGACTGTGAAAGTTACACGGGGTTATTATGATTTTGCGTCTGAATGGCAAAAGAAAGAACCCATTCATGAGCTTAGTGGTTCAGGTTTTGAATGATCTGTAGTGCTTTATAAAGAGTAACAGGTCAAATAGGTGGTGGGTAGGGTGCTTGGGTGTCTGATGACCCTCTGCAGAGCCAGAATACATCTGTGCTAGGACAAAATGCTTTATATGAAGGAATGACAGCTTTCTGTTCAGTATTGTTGCTTTCTGCGTGTCTCATATTTTCTCTGCTCTTATCTGATCACTTCATGATGGGGTCGTGAGGGTTTTAGCTCTGGTAGGAAGTAACTTTTGCACCTTTGCTGTTCCAGTTTGTGAGCCGTAGAAGATTTTGACTCCCGACACATGAACCTCCTCGGTCTCTCTGTCAGAGCAGTCACTGTTCTTCGCAGCTTTGTCGACCCACGTGCCGGCATCTTTAGAGACACTTTTCTGAAAGCATATCAGTGCACAGATTGGTGGGGTTGGGGGTCTTCGGGTGAAGCCTGCAGCCGCTTAAGAAGCAGTTTTACGGATCTTTACAAACACTAAAACACTCACAGACTAGAGGAAGGTATGAGCAAGTGACTCACCTTCTTCAGTAAGAACCAGAGTCCAAAAACAAGCGCAGCAGCTGAATACAGGTACAACCTGTTACGCCATAACCACGTGAGACACTTCTCAGTGGGACTGTGGGCATCCTGAGAGGCTGGAGGGAGAAAATACGTCAATCTGAGTCCTCTGATCCTGATCTGACGTTATGAATAATAAATCCACAGCACAGATGTTTCTGCCAAATAGCAGCTAATTGCATGTAAGAAGACAACAGGGTTATACCCCAACCTGAAGTTATCTGAGCGAAATAAAAGGCGGGTGGCTGGCAAGCAATGCATGCTAGCTAGTAGTGCTACTCCCCTTAGCCAAAACAAAGCGTAAAGAGAGTTTTCAGTTAGCTTAAAGATTTAAATAAACTCACGTTTTGAATCCGAGGCCGACACGCTGGTGGTGAAAAGCAGTATAATTACGAACAAAGCTGGCATCGTTGCAAAGAGCACTAACTACATTAAAGCACACAGTCCTCGGCAGCTGGCACTGTGTGGGACCATGTTGTTTGCCGATAAGGAAGCTGGGAAGTGGAGTTCTATTCTTCCTATGGTTGGCATTGGTTCGTGAGCGTGTTAGCTTATGGGCAGACAGACTTGTTAAAATAATCGAAGCGTAATTAAACGATAAACAGCCTCTGCTTGGGTTTCAGTTTGGAATATTCCCTATATTCACGCTGCCTGAGGTTGCGGTTTAAAGTTTTATTTTGAAAGTCTCCATCGGAATTGTTGCTATTATAATATGTGACGTCTGACGTCCACTGTTGTGTCCAGAAGGGTTCTCCAGAATGTTTTTGGTGGTATTGTACGAATTTTAATTCTTTGTGAACTGATGTCAGTTAAAAGAATTTGTGGATTAAAAATTGAACCTATAATCACTAATAGGCTATAAATTGTCCTGCAGTGGTTACCGTCAAACGCTTCTCACGCGCCAGCTGAGCTTCTCCATCATCTTTGCATGCTGCTCTCTTGCGGTCATAGAGAGGAGCTGCAGTAGTAAATTACGACCCATTACAATATGCTAAGTTTTCCAGAAAATTCACTTTAATCAAATTACAGTCACATAACTGAAGGTTAAGATATTAAAATAAATATATCTAAATTGTTCTCTAGCAGTTATGACAGCTAATGTTTAGAGATAAAAATTAGTCGTAATGTAGGAGGAATACAATGAGCTCGAACGGACATTCGGTGTGTGTTTGCTGCCCTCGGGTGGTCACGGGGAGGAACTGCAGAAACAAATTTGTCAAACTAGCGTCAATGTAGCCAAGATTATGATGATGATAATGATCGCATACCATCACTTCCGATTAACACTTTCAAAATAAGGCTTACAGGTAGTCGGAAATAGGATTTTGTTACAAAATGCTATTTCCGACAAAATGCTGCATTAAATCAGGCGAACCATAAAAAGACATTTTAATTTCTATGACGTTTTATTTCGAAAATAATATTTTATAAAATTGCTACTATTGTTATTAGTAGTATTAGTAGTAGTAGTAGTATTTGGAATATGTTGTTTGAAGTCGATGTTTCACACCGGACAGTCACTGAAGATACACTCGGAGGACGCCGACGACGCAGTATTTTGACAGCGTATTTTTCTTATCAGCAGCAGCGTCGAGTTCGCAGTTTTCTGTCGCATTAAACACAAACATGTCTATATTTACGCCAACAAATCAAATCCGGCTGACAAATGTGGCGGTGGTGAGGATGAAGAAAGGCGGGAAGCGGTTTGAAATCGCCTGTTACAAGAACAAAGTTGTGAGCTGGAGATCAGGAGCGTGAGTAACATCACACGTTTAACGCCTGCTGTGTGTGACTGATGAGTCACTTCGTTGCTGCTAAAAAAAAAAAAAAGCGGTGTTTATTGTCACCTTTAGCTAAAAGTGGTCCAAAGCTTTGTGTTTTTCTTGCAGAGAGAAGGACCTGGACGAGGTTTTGCAGACACACTCTGTTTTCGTTAATGTTTCCAAAGGCCAGGTGGCAAAGAAGGATGACTTGACCAAAGCTTTTGGGACAGATGACCTTACAGAAATCTGTAAACAGGTATAAAACTATCTTCAGACTTACACCATGTAAGGCCTGAACAGAAAGGTCTTTCATTTACTGGTTTTCTTGTCTGCTGTTGGTCCCCCAAAGATCTTGGTCAAAGGAGAGCTCCAGGTGTCAGATAAAGAGAGGCATGCTCAGCTGGAGACGATGTTCAGGGACATTGCCACTATTGTGGCAGAGAAGTGCGTAAACCCCGACACCAAGAGGCCGTACACAGTCAGCCTCATCGAGCGGGCCATGAAGGACATCCACTACTCTGTCAAGCCCAACAAGAGTACTAAGCAGCAGGTGAGGAGGCCCATACCACAACTTTATGTCTATCCATCCATTTTCTTTACTGCTTATCCAACTCAGGGTGAAGGAGGGTGGAGGCAATTCCAGCTGACTTTGGGGTGTTTTCTATATATTGCTGGAATCCACCATTATAACTTTTCAGGGCTATAGCGATTAATAATAATCAAGGATATAGCCGATACTTTGAACCGATATACAGGTGCAGAAAACATTTTTTTTTAGGAAATTTTTTATCGGAAATCGGTTTAAAAAAAAAAAAAGGATACTGATAGCCAGAAAAATGCTGAATATAATTGGCTGATCCCTAATAAATAAATATTTTCCAAGATATATTTTCATGTATTACTGACCCTTAGAGATAGGGTTAGGAGTTTGGACATCTGGAGAGCTCAGAGTAGATGCGCTGCTCCTTCCTGTCAGAAGAGCCAGTTGAGGTGCCTCAGGATGCCTCCTGGGCACCTGTTTTTGGAGGTTTTCTGAGCATGTCCAATTGAGAGGAGACCCCAGGGTAGACCCAGAACCTGCTGGAGAAATTACGTATCTCATCTGGCCTGGGAGCGCCTCAAGATCCCCCAGGAGGAACTGAAAGAGTTACTGGGGAGAAGGACCAGACTAAGCTTAGCCTGCAGCCACCACGACCCACGGAATATAATGCGTGAATGGATGGATTTTCCTATACTGGCATTAAAAATAATGTTAAATATGTAAAATGACTTAATATCTATAGGTTTGTATACTTTCTTTAATCCACCATCCACTTTTTAAACTGGTTATCCAATGAGGATCGTGAGAGAGGTGGCTGGAGCCTGTTCTGAGTGAACTAGGGCGAAAGGCAGGGTGGGACAAGTCTGCATTTATTACAAACACACTCTCACATCCACCTACAGCCAATTTAGAATCACCAATTAACCTAACGTGCATGTCTTTGCACTGTAGGTGGAAACCAGGGTATGTGGAGAGAACCCACACAGGGACAGGGAGAACATGCAAACTCCACACAGAAAGTTCAAACCAGGAACCTTCATGCTTTGAGATGACAGTGCCAACCACTACTTACTGGACCCCTTATTAGAGTTAACAACTTTATGCACCTCCTACCATCCATCTCTTTTCTTCCGCTTATCCTATCCAGGATCGCGGGTGGGGGCTGGAGCCTATCCCAGCTGCCATAGGGCGAGGGGCGGGGTACACCCTGGACAGGTAGCCAGTCTGTCGCAGGGCTGACACAGAGAGACAGACAACCATTCACGCTCACATTCACACCTACGACCAATTTAGAATTACCAATTAACCTAACCCCACTGACTGCATGTCTTTGGGCTGAACCCACACACTCCCAGCCAGATGGTGGATTCGAACTCAGGACCTTCTTGCTGTGAGGCAACAGTGCTATTTCCTACCAGGTGGAAAGAATATTTCATATAGAATCAGTCTTGTGTCCAAAACAAATAAATAGATGAGAGTGAGTTACAGGTGATAAATAAACAAAGAACCACTAAATGTTATCTTCCTAATTTCAACTGATGCACCATTGTGCATGTCACCAGTAGATCAGCAATAAATATTTGAAGTTGGATGTTCATGTGTACCCAAACTCTCCCCTCCATCTTGGTTTTTTAGGTGTGGAAGCTGTTGCAGTGTTAATCAGGCTGAAAGAGTCTGCAGTTTATGCAGGTCTTCTCCACAGGAAATGACCACACTTTTGTATGTCCTTCATAAACTGATCTGTCACGTTGTTCTCAGGCTCTGGAGGTGATTCGGCAGCTGAAGGAGACCATGGAGATCCAGAGAGCCCACATGAGGCTGCGGTTGGTGCTGCCAGCCAAAGAGGCCAAGAGGCTGAAGGAGAAGCTGAAACCGCTCCTGCAGGTCGTGGAGAGTGAGGACTTTGACGAGGAGCTGGAAATGGTAATGTTTGTCATTATATGGATGTAATTCAGTAATCTACATTCATTCAGTAATGTGAGTAGCTATATGAGGCTCTGCAGTTCATTTAAATGTTTTAAAAATGATGAACTTTGTCTCTGACTGTATTATATTGTAAAATGTCTATTATCCCTTTATTAACCTGTTTTTTTTTGTTCATCTGTGCGTCCCCAGGTATGTCTGGTGGATCCCGGCTGCTTCAGGGAGATCGATGAGCTGATCCGCTGTGAGACTAAAGGCCGAGGCTCTCTGGAGGTTCTCAGTCTGAAGGATGTGGAAGAGGGAGATGAGAAACTATAGTAACCCTGGCAGTCAGGACTCTGCACCCTATCCACACTAACATGCTTCACTGGGGCACACAGACTGTAAACTCATGAAAAGCTTGTTTATGGTCTGATTCATCGTAATTTCAGCCATTTCCACTACCAGCCTCTAAGGATTAATTTGACTGAAAGAAGTTGTGATTTGCTGTGTGGAATGTATTTTCAAAGCAGGTTTCAGAATTTATCCCTGAACTTAAAGGTCAGTAATTATTTCAGACCTGTTTTCTCTTTTATTTATTTGTTTGTTTTTTTTTTAAGTCAGTGATTAATTTTGCAGAACGACTGCAAAAGGTCCCTTCTGCCTTTGATCAGATTTTCGGTGCCATGTAACCATGCTCAGTATCCCATTCCCGTGGATAATTTCTTTAACCTGGTAATTTATATTTTATAAAATGGCTGAGTTTGGTCTGTAATAAATAAGCACTAAACAAAATATTATCTTTTTGGGGATTTTTCTGATATACACAGTTTTGCAGAGGTGGCACGGTGGTGCAGTGGTCATTACCGTCGCCTCATAGCTAGAGGGTTCCTGGTTGAAACCCATCGGCTGGCTGGGGCTCTTCTGTGTGAAGTTTGCATGTTTTCCCTGAGCTTGTGTAGGTTCTCTCCGGGTACTCTGGCTTCCTCCCACAGTCCAAAGACATGCATGTTAGGTTAATTGGTGATTCTAAATTGACAATAGGTGTGATTGTGAGCGTGGATGGTTGTCTCTCTCTATGTGTTAGCTCTGTGATGGGCTACTTGTCTAGGCTGTACCCCACCTTTGGCCTGATGACCGCTGGGATAGGCTCCAGTCTTCTGAATTGGACAAGCGGTTAAGAAGATGGATGGATGGATGGAAAGATTTGCAAAGCAAACATGGACAACCAGCGAAGGATAATTACAAACCAATCTCTGTTTTATTCTTTATGAAAAAATGACTGTATGTAGCACAGTACAGAATTATATGGGGACTTGAATATTCTATTTATCTTAAAGGTGTTAAGAAAAGTGACAATACAGCATTTTTAAATATCTCTAATATAAGAAACTTTACAAATTAAATGTGAGATGCAGCTCAAAGTGATTTTTTATTTTTTATTTATTTTTTTTTTTATCACAAACCCAACATAAGAGAAATACATCCAAGAAATTAAAGAAATCAGAGCTGTTTTCACACATGAACTTCAGACAGTGTCGGAGATTCAGGATGGGATATTTTCCACAGTTTTCCTTCCTCACATGTAGCACACAGTGGGAACAGTCCACTTCTGACCTGTTTGCACTTCTGGATAAAACACGCTGGAAGCAGCAAACATAACACCTACTTGTTAGATTATAATTTTCGCTGTTAGCACAGCGGCTCAATCTGATATTATGCAGACTTTGTACAAGGAAACTGGCAAGTTGTATGTCCTGTCCAGCTGCGTCAGACATTTGTGCTCTCATATGTAGCTCTGCTGTGTGATGTGTAGAAGAGTTCATGGCTACAGTGTGTGATGTACTGCTGGTAGACTTTGATGCATGTGCTGATATCAGTGTGCTGCTGGTGTTTTGTAAGATTGTTCTTAATGTTGTTTGTACTGTACGAGGAGGACGAGACTCACTAGTATTTTCCTGGTGTTATTCCCCACTGAGTCGCGAAGGCATGACATGACAGCATAGTGATTGATTGGTCCTGGAGTAATCATAATAGTGATGTTGTAGGAACATCACCGCCACAGTGATAACCATTCATGAGACTAGTTATACATTAATATTGTTTTATAGTAGATGTGCAGGGTTTTTCTTGCATATACTGCATGTAAAAGTTTGGCACCCACCAGAGAGGTTTGGGCCTGGGTTTAATTTATTCAAACTTAAAATACAGATTGCCAGAAATAATGGGTAAAATGCATAAATGCATGGCTGAAGAAAATGCATGTCAAGAGACCCTGTGTGCCAGTAGTTTTGTTGATATGAAATTGATTTTAAGCTGAAGGCATTTTAAAGTTAAAAAAAATATATATCAACTCTAACTCAGGCAGTGTGTTAAGTTTCCTGCTTTTAAAATCTTTTTTTTCTTTCCCAGAAAGTTTACACAAAATGTAATAAGAGACTTCTGTATTTATCAGTCTACTCAGAGACATTGGCTGCTTTATTTCCATTCTCAGAAGACTGAAAAACAGATGGTTGTATGATTTTTAAATTACTTCTCACCTCATTACCTCCTCAACCGCTATGTGGCGTAGTTAGTTAAAACAACAACACCAAAAAAAAGCACGAGTAAAGTGAAAATTCAGATGTTTATAAAGTTGTATTACCTTAATATAGGGCAATGCATTTGTACAGTATTTAGTTTTGTGATCATTATCATCTCATTCACATTTCTGGTATTATACTGTATTAAAACTATCACAGGGTCAGTCTTAGTATTATCAGAACTAAGTCGATATCAGAAACTGCATGAAGTAAATCAACAGACACCGAAAAATATCATTTGACAGTAATTTGAACTTTGGGCTTGAGGACTGAATGTAAAACAGTGCTGTGCATTATGTACAGTTTGATATCTTCACTGGAGGTGAAACAAAACATTGCAAAGCAAGATGCAAAGTTTAAAGTCCTGCCCACATCCCTATCAATAAAACTACATGACACGTGCACTGTGGTTTCTAATGTTCATTACTTTTACACCAGTGCATCATTACCTAACATGCAGCCACAAGTTTTCTTCAGCTGTAAATCTGTCTACAGTCATTTCATATATTAATGATTTTCCAGTTTAATCCCTCATACTCAGTTAAATATTACATCACAGTCCTGTCAGATGGGCTCTGATCTGCGTTCGTACTGGCTGTGTGTGAATGTAGTCCTGTTGATCCTGCTCAGTGGGTGATTAGCCTCCTCCTCTAGATTTGGGTTCCTGCTGTCTGAAGGCTGCTCTGCCTGCCTCTGAGCAGTTGGGCATCTGGTGGTAAGAAAAACCCCGCTGGCCAGCATCAAGCCAAAAGAGATCCATCCAAGGTAGAGAGCCGGTCCCCAGTCTCTTCTTAGCCCCACAGCCCCCTCCAGTGGCTGACTGGTGTGATGGCATGTCCAGGCTGTGGGAACCAACAGCAGGATCCCAGACAAAACAAAAAGACTACCAGAAAACACTTTGATCTGGCCTCGCTGAGGGAACCACACCATCCCCACTGCTCCAATCACTGAAGCAAAAGCCCCAGCTCCGATGGCTGCCATAATGAGGGCTCTCCATGTCCGAAAACTTCCAGAAAGAGACATGAGAGACCGGTAGAAGGAGCAGTGCAGGCTGCCATCGTGGGCCAAGTCCCAGTGATCCCATTCCAGCCACACCCCATCCCAGTAGGCAGGCAGAGTAGCTGTGGTATTGTCCAAGGTGCCGCTTACTTTCCACAAGGCCAGGCAGCGTGTCAGAATGGCGCACAGCCACCCTGTGACCCCCACACCGAGGGCAGCGAGCTCCAGCTTCTGCTCCATGACTCTGGCCTGCTGGTTCCTCCCCTTCACTGCAGACCCGGCTGTCTAACCAGAAACAGCTGGCTGCAGGGCGCAGTGGGGTGGGGTGTTATTTTAACGTGTGTGTGCATGTGTGAGCAGAGATAATTTGCGTGAGCGCCTGTCTGTTTTGCATACCATGTTCAAAGAGGGGAAACCAGTTCTTTGGTTTTCTTGAAAAGAAGGCACTGCGTGGCTACAGCTGGGTGGAGGAGGGAAATCCCTGTTTGCTCTGCCATGGTTTCAAAACAATCCCTTTCTCACAGTTTCTCAGCAGAGCGGGGAAACAAAGCTTCTACTGTGCTCTCATTTTTTAGCCACTGGGCCTGAGAGGAAATTTGAGCCAAAGAGCCACAAAGTCTTACTGATATTGAGATTTTTTCCAAACAGGTAACTGAGTCTCTCTGTGGACTACAAAATAGCAATTCAAATGACACATGGTTACTCTACAGTCTTTATTTTGAATACTAAGAAACAAGTCACAATCACAGAAGCTTTTAGCATGGCAAATGTTCTCTGTTTATAACTTCATTAAAACTTCAGAATAAACTACGTCAAGATATGCACATTGAGCTAAAAATACATTCTTTATAAAACAGGAGAAACATGAGGACATCAGTTTGGAAAGAATGCAGCCATTTCAAACTGGAGATATCAGTATTAGCTGTATCAGACTACACTGAAATATGTTGCCCCTATATGAAAATTTTATAATTCAATTTCAAACATATAGAAGACCCTAACTATACTGACAATGGTCTGTAAATCCACAAGTCTCAAATGTATTTTGCAAGCACAATATAAAATACTTCGTTCATACATTTAAACTCGTCAAGTTTCTTAATGTTTTTTTTTATATCTATACATAGGTGACAAATTTTTCTGTCATTTTGTTCACTTGGAGTAAAGAGGGACAAATTACCTTTATCCCACACTCAGTGGACACTTTGTTAGGTACACCTGTTCAGCTGCTTGTTAATGTAAATATCTAATCAACCAATCACATGACAGCAAAAAAATGCATTTAGGCATATAGACATGGTCAAGATGACCTGCTGAATTTCAAACCGAGCATCAGAATGGGGAAGAAAGGTGATTTAAGTGACTTTGAATGTGGCATGGTTGTTGGTGCCACACAGGCTGGTCTGAGTATATTTCAAAAACTGCTGATCTACTGGGATTTTCCCACAGAACCATCTCTACGGTTTACAGAGAATGGTCTGAAAAAGAGAAAATATCCAGTGAGCAGCAGTTCTCTGGGAGAAAATGCCTTGTTGAAGCCAGAGGTCAGAGGAGAATGGCCAGACTGCTTTGAGCTGATATGAAGGCAACAGTAACTCAAATAACAACTTGTTACAACCAAGGCAGAAGAGCATCTCTGAACACACAACACACACCACACCGGGTGCCACTCCTGTCAGCTAAGAACAGAAAACTGAGGCTACAATTCACACGGGCTCACCAAGATTGGACAGTAGAAGATGGAAAAACTTTGCCTGGTCTGATGAGTCTCAATTTCTGCTGCGACATTCAGATGACAGGTTCAGAAGATGGTGTAAATTATTACTAATTACTAATGGGCTTTATCAAAAGGATAATCATATAAGCGTATATTAGCCAATTTTGGTGCCTGTATTCACTTGTCAAAATCTTCCCTGTAAAGTCAGTGTAAAGTTCCAGAGACTTGTAGAATCGGTGTCATGGCACCAGTTCTAGCAGCATGCAGTGGCCCAACATATTGCTAAGACACTTTATGTTGGTTTTCCTTTTAATTTGTCACCCATTTGTATATATGGCCAAATGTATCACAGTTCAAGACATTTATCCTAAAGTGGTAACTTGTTTGTAATGTATTTTAATATCTTAGATATACCTTGATGTGTGTGTTCAGCCCTCACTCTTAACTTCACACATAGTTCTTGATGGCGTAACTGCTACGTGTGGGTTTCTTGGCCAGTGTGTACCCACTAGAAGGGAACCTGGCCCTATGTGGTGGACAGCTTGTGCACAGAATGACTCCCCCACAGAACAACAGCCCAGATGTCACAAAGCCTATGTATATGGCTGCTCCAAGCTCTCTCTTCAGCACCTCAGGGACTCGAGGGTTGTGGAAATCCCTGATGATGGAGTTGGCTGTCCAAGAAACAGGAACTATGGTGGTGAGAGCTGCCAGGCAGAAGATGGCGCCAGAGCTCAGCACCACCCTAGCCTTGACTTGCGGGTGGCCCAGGCAATTGGTGCAGCGTGCCCCCAGGAGGAAGATGAGGAATGCCAGACAGCCCAGCACCAGGCTGATGCAAATGAGGCCACGGGCTGCCTGGAGGTCTGGCGACAGGTCCAGCAGGGCATCGTAAAGCTTACACTGCATCTGACCAGTGTACTCACTTACACAGGTCATCCACAAACCCTCCCAGAACACCTGCATAACCACCAGGTGAGTGCCAATGAATGCTGTCACCTTCCACATGGGCAGAGCGCAGATCAGGATGGTCCCAGCAACACCTGTCATTGACAGGCTGATGCCAAGCTCCTGCAGAGCCATAGGGAACTACAGGAAACACAGAAGGCCAACAAGAATGAGAAATATAATCATTATTCAGAATAGATACATGTAACCTTCCTTTTATCACATCCTGACATTTTAGTGGTGTCGCTCAGATAATAAGGATCACTATATGTTTAGATATAGCTTTTAATTTTAATTGCTAACTATATGGAAACTGAAGAAATATGAAGACAATAATATAGAAAGAACAATGGTGGCTGACAGATGGATACATAGATAGGCAAGTCACAGTTATAACAATGCAACATCCAAATTGTCATCATACAGATTAACACGCGACAACAGATAACAACAAAAATGTTTTCAGTAAAGCTTCCTGTAAGTGTCACCATGAGAAAATCATTTTGGGATTTCTGGCTTTATGATCCAGAGGCCACTAGGTAGCAGTATTTCACAAAAGATAAACTAAGTGATAATGTTTCTCTTACATGGTGCTAAGGAGTGTTAATAAATATAGTAGAGAAACTGTGGAAAATAATTAAGTAGGTTATGATTTATCTTCTTAAATAGCTGTTTTTTAATGAACAGATCCAGAGTTTGAGTTGTCAATGCTGAATTAGTAATAACATTAAAAAAAAAAAAAAAATGAGAATCTGCTCCCTCTGCTCTCTTCTTTTTCCCCTCACCCCCTTCCAGTTGATGTGTGCCCCTCCCTGATCCTGGTTCTCCCGGAGGTTTCTTCCTGTTTAAAGAGAGTTTGTCCTTCCCACTGTTGCCAAGGGCTTGTTCATAGGGGGTCATCTGATTGTTGGGGTTTTCTCTCTAATATTGTAGCACCTCGAGGTGACTGTTGTTGTGAATCGGTGCTATATAAATAAAACCGACAAACATTGCAAAAGCTGATATATCACCCTTTTTGATTTTTACCTGTGTAAGAGGTTAAAGTATTATTTAGATTTAGAAAGAAACAGACTTTATCAGTGTGAAATAGTGCCTTTATTGCAAGTAGTATTTTTCTTGAGTTAATAAACTTTTTTGTTATTTTTCATGCTACTCTTTATATGCGGTAACAAATGCTTCCCATGCTGAACAGGAAATTTTAAGTCTGCTAACAATAAACCATAATAAAGCTGGTATTAAAGTCTTCCCTCCATGTCCAAGCCAGACACTTTCCTTATTGATAGTAACATCTACCTTTATTCCTCTGCTGTGCTCATATTAACACAAAATGTCACTGTAGAAAAAATGTGAACATAAACCACAGAGAAAGAGAGCAGGAACACCAGTGCAGAAGTGTGTTGTTTTGAACATCATAAGCTATTCAGACACTTCCTGAACATCTAAGTAATTTGACCCCGCCTACTTTCTGATCTGCAGCCTGATAACAATAGAAAACACTCCTGTCAGACAGGTGGGGCTGAGAACCAACAACATAAGTATTTCAAATTAAAAGCTTTCTTTCAAAACTAATTCAAAGCCAGTTTTTTATTCTGAGAAGGGGAACGTTTCACATGAACCTGAGTTTCAACACACTGAAATATGTTTATGCCCTTTTAGATAACACCTTTGAATTTCTATAGTATTGAGTAAACTCAGTACTACACACAGTACTGACTGAAACCTCTAAGAGCAAGTCATGCTTTACTAAACACATCAGCCAACAGCATTGTTTGTCCCTGAGTCACCATTTTTGTCCCTCGAGTAATCATCACTGGTAATTACCTGACAAACAGGTTCTCTAAGTGTTTTTTTCGACTAATTCCCACCCCCAAAAGTATACAAACAAAAAAATGAAATGAAAAAATAAAATTTGCAAATATTATAGTACAGAAAGATACCTGAAAATGATGTTTTCAACTGAAACCAACCACTTTCCCAAACATAAAACACAGTTTCTATAATCTAAACTGTTCCATTATACATGTTCATTACAGATGTAAAGTAATATCAGATAGGGAGCTTCTTCATTCAAACTGATTCTCTCTTAAGAACAAAGTGCAGATTTCCTTCATTGTATGTTGTCTGTGTGCATGTCCCTTTTCTTGATGTTTCACGGCAGCCGTTCGAAGTTCAAAAGTCTTTTCTTGAAGACAAAGTCACACCGTCAACCAGATGTTTGTCCCATCAGGAAACTCAAATGTATGTCTTTGTTGGTGTCACAGATCGGAATGACTCCTCTTTGTTGTTTCCTCCAGATTTGTTTAAGAGGTGCTTCACAGAGGGAGCGTCATCTTCCTTTGGGGGGCAGCTAGCACACAAGAGCCCCCCTCCCAAGACCAGTAGTGCCCCCGCCCCCCAGCCGATGTAAAGAGAGGCACCGAGCTCTCTTTTCTGGGCCTCCACTACCAGAGGGTTGTAAAAGTCCCTTATGATGATGCTGGCAGTCCAGGAAACAGGGATAATGCAGAGTAGACCACTGATGATCAGCAGCACACCAGCTGCCACTGAGGCCCTCGCTTTGGCTCTCTCCTCTGGAATGAAGTTAGTGCATTTCCCTCCAGCAAAAGCTGCGAGGAGCCCTGCAATGCCTGTGATGATGGAAACCACCACCAGAGCACGGGCACCCTGGAGGTCTGTGCTCAAAGCCAGCATGGAGTCGTACACCTTACACTGCATCTGGCCTGTGCTCTGTACCATGCAGCTCATCCAGATGCCCTCCCACATGGTCTGGGAAGTAACTATGTTGCTGCCAATGAACGCTGTGACCCTCCACATGGGATTGCCGCAGACAATGAGCACTCCAATCCAACCAACAAGGGCCAGGGCGCAGCCTGCCATCTGCATCCCCATAGAAGCCATTGTCTTCTCTCTCTGAATGTCACTGAGAGAATATTAAGAACTGATTAGGTGTGTATGTGCTTGTGAAGTGATTTAATAATGGGAGGTGTGAAAGCCAAGCTATTGAGGGCACAGAAGCACAGGAGTACCGCCAAAGAATACCGGCCATGCTGGATTCTTTGTGTTTACGGATATTCAAGGTTTAGGTTTCAGGCATTCTTCTGCACAGAGACAAGGACTCTGTTAAATGATGGTTTCTTGGTGTTCTCAACAAATAAAAACATGAATATGACAAAAAAATGTGCCAGCCCAAACAAAGCATATATAGTACCAATCACTAACAAAGGATAAAGGTGCAAGTCTGCAAACAGTGAAAATTAATGCCATTCACTTCAGTCTGGAGGCAAACACTGATTACCAGCCCCAGTAGTGAAGCTTGTATTGATTTCACTTTGTGAGTCTGTGTGTGTGTCATGATGGCAAAATGTGGTCCTGGCGACACCTACTGAAAAAGGAACAAGGGTATTTTAGAGGACTTTGGCAGGTTTTTGTAGCTTTCTTATGGGTGTAGTCTGACATAGGAGTACTGAGTAAAGGAAGTAGGAAGGGGCCCATTGTTCATTCCTACTTTACTCCCGAGTTCCCAAGCACTTTTTAATTTTCAACGTACGTTATTAGTAAGCTCATAATGTGTGTGTGTGTGTATATTTTCCATTATGTGTGAGGCCCAAGAAAACATTGGCTTTGTTGCTGAAGTGATCCTGTCGCTGGTTTGTTTCCGTAGGTGTCACACTGATGAGTGTGTAGATAAATTACTTTTAAATAAATCACTATTGGATGTGAATTAAACAGACTGAACTCACACTTAAAAACTGTTGGCAAAAGAGATTTTTTTGATAATTTGTTTATCACTAAAACTGTTGTTCTCTCATAACGACCCAAAATCTCAGACACAAGATGTCACAAACATTTGTCTATTCTCATGTAGGTTTCATTACGAGTTGTATCATTTATGGGTCTTCAGTTTGTTTGACATATTGAAATGTTGACAGTAATAATAATTTTTTTTTTTTTTTTTCAGTTTGGCTTTGTTTAATTGTCGACTTAACACACAGCGTGATGCCTTGATCAGGTTTCTTCTGGGATAAGTTTAAATCTCCTGTCACCGTGCCTTTGATCAAGGCATGGGCTTAAAGCTGGATTTAGTCCCCCGACGCTGCACACTGGCTGCCCACTGTTCCTAATATATAGGATGGGCTAAATACAGAGAATGAAATTCCCTGAGGAGAATAAAGGATATCTTTCTAATCCCTTAATCTTAAACAATTTAAATACTAGTAGCAAAATTGCACTCCGCATTATGCCAAATTGATTTTGTCTTCATAGATATAGCTTTTATATTTACATTTGTTAATATGTCGCTTACCTACTTTAAGACTACTGTAACCCATTTAATACATACTGGAAGTAGAAAAATCACTTCCAAGTTTTATTAATTGATTAACTAAAATCTATTTGTTATTTGTGCTCAGTGAGTGGGAGGCTAGACCATGACGTCAATGACATCAAAAACTCTGACACACAATAATCAATCCAGCTGGTTTCTGCAGATTCACTCTCTAGTAGCAAAGGGAAACTTAGGAATGTGATACCAGAAAAAAATGGAAAGACAGCATAACAGGGTGTGTGAGTGGGATGAACACACCCTGTTATGGTATGCTGACGTATTGTGATGATTTGGAACAATAGAAATTCGCGGGTTGTTTCCCAGAAAAATAGCTCTTTTTATAACATGTTATAATGCTTATTTTTTCATTTATTACATTTGTTCAATTTGGAGTGGTTCATTGTTATTTATCCAAATGTTTTGTCTAGTCTATATAAAAAAAAAACAATGCACACTGTATGATTTAAAACGTGCCAGTACAAAAGGAAGGTTACTTTGTGACCTGTCTGATTGTCCATATTTTTTGTAGAACAAAACAAATGCATTCTTATGTACTTTTACAAAATACTATGAGTGTGTATGAAAACGTCCATCCTTCCTTTTAAAAACAAACCAGTGCAAGCCTTCTCTCAGCTCAGCTTTTAACCCTCTGCGATCAGTTACCATCCACACATTATTACACACACCCGCACATGCCTGTGGGAACTAGGAGTAGCAAGTAAACAAGGCTATTTGAATCCCAAAGTAGATATGGAAAGTTATCCATGTCACGCAGTGTTAATTCTGTTCTTTTTTTAATTATTTCTTTTATTTTTTTAATTATTTCTTTTATTATTTCTATTAGTCCTTGCTGTCATTTTAATACATTTTCATATACTTTGTTACTCAAAGTGTAGGTCTGTTTTTCTGAGCTCATGAGCTGGTGAGAAACATGGTCCTGACAGACATACGATTTCATGATGCTTATATGATGTAGTTAAAGTATTTAAAATGAGCTCAACCATAAAGATCTGCAGCAGTAATATTAATCCATGTAACAATAAAACACTGATAAATGACATATTAAGAAGACCTTTGACCTATGACCTCTCTAATTTCTTTCACAAATATTATGACCTTTCTGTACATATTTTCTGTAAACAAATATCATGAAAAGAACAAAACAAAAAAAGCTATTTTGTTCTTGTAAGAAATATTTTGTGTGTGCATACACATAAAAAGCATCCACCTATCCACTTGTAAAAAAAAAAAAAAAACATACTCAAATATTATCTGTGAGCCAAAGCTTTACTTTGCTCTTTTATCATGTTGGGTATAATAATGTCCCTGTATTTTATATTCTAAACAGAAGTAAATGCTTTTTAGTTCTGATTATTTAACTTGTAGTGCTTTATGAGTGTGTCTCTTCTGTGTATTTGCTTACTAACACACAAAACCAGTTCTACGTAAAAGGTTTCACTTACAAACTATGCTGTGAAACTGGCTGAACTAGTTTAAAGTTGGCATGACTAATCTAAACAACCTGTTGGATGTTTTTGACTACATTTTTTTAATTCACTGTCCTTTGCTCAGTTATCCTCTTGAAGTTATACCATATTTAAATGATGGCTGTATTAACAAAATTTTTTCTGGGCGACAAACCCTCAAAGTCTTAACTGTCTATGCTCTATTTATTTTACTCTTTTAATGTCCTCTCACTGTCAACATAAAGTGTGAAAGTAAAAACAGAGAAAAGCAGACCAACACCTCAATGAAATGAGTAAACACTCATTTCTGGGTGATCTAAAAAGACACTTTGACTAAAGAATATAATGAAGTAAAATTTTTTATTACAAATCAGTTCAGTTCAGTAAACAAAAGCAGTACTTTCATATTGCAGTTGAACAAAGATAATTGCACGATAAATTCATAATAAACTAGTAATGATATACACATTTCCTTCCATAGCATCCGTCAAACACAGCTTAGATTTCCCACTAGATTTCAGAAGATAATAAGGTTTGATACAAGCTTAATATAAAAAAAAAGCTTCATTCAGTCCAACATTGATGCTGGCTGGAAGGTTCTTTTTCCAGCTCTGTAATTCACACATCTTTGGAATTGTGTTGTCTAAGAAACACCCTCTCATGTCTCCACCAAAGAATTCTGAATTTCTCAGAAAATCAGAATCCTAACAAAGAAAGTGAGGTACAAATCGTGGTGTTATTAGACGCTCAGAATGAAGGAGGGTTACTGAAGAATATTAAAATAATTTATAGTCCTTCTCAGTAGCATGGGGCTCTTAGACGTAGGCTCGGCTGGTGGCTGTGGACCTGGCAGGGGCATACTTCACTGGATACTCTGGGCTTTCTTTGGGTGGACAGGAGCTGCAGAGGAGAGCACCACCCAGGATCAGAAGTGCAGCTGTGCCCCAGCCAATGTAGAGTGAAGCTCCCAGCTCTCTCCTCTGGGCGTCTGTCATGATGGGGTTGTAGAAATTCCTGATGATGGTGTCAGCAGACCAACACACAGGAATGAGAACAAGCACACCAGCACAGATGAAGACAACTCCAGCAGCAATGGCCACTCTAGCTTTGGCGTGTTCTTCCTCCACAAAGTTGGTGCACTTGCCCCCAACAATGCCCAGGAGTATCCCAAAAGCAGCAATGATGATGGCAATGACCACAAGAGCTCTGGCAGCCTGAAGATCCTGAGGAAGAGCCAGCAGAGAATCATAGATCTTGCACTGCATCTGCCCTGTGCTCTGCATGACACAGTTCATCCATAAGCCTTCCCAGATAGTCTGCGCTGTCACAATGTTGGCTCCAATGAAGGCTGTGACCTTCCACATAGGCAGGGCACAAATGATGATAGCCCCCAGGAAGCCAATGACGGCAAGGGCAAAGCCCAGCATCTGTCGTCCCATTGATACCATGATGAGGTTTGAGTCACTTGGAGCAGAACGAAGCAGAGAAGTCAAAGTTTTCACCAGCAGGTCAGCTTGGGTTGTGAAGTCGAACTAAGACTGTGCCACATATAAGGATATCGCTACTCTGTTGAAGGTGGAGTCCAAAAGTCCTTCCCCCTGTCCTGAAACCAGTGCCAGGACAGATTTACCAGCTCAACTACATTCTTCACATTATCCGTAAGCAGAATAGGCATAGTTTCGATCAGATGAACATCAGTATGTAAATGAGGTCTGTAAAGAGGACCAAA